>WYDI02002328.1:0-52677 GCA_009867235.2 Psittacus erithacus
GGAGCTTGAGTTACTCTAGTCATACATAATCACCCTTGGCATGGTTGCCCCATCTGGCAGTCTCGAGTCCTTTAGAAGCTTGTTGACACAAGTCCCTATCAGACATTCATCTTCTTGGGGGAGCAGTCAAAGCAAATTTATGTTTTAGAATTTACTGAAAAACATTTATAAAAAATTCATTAGGTTGTTAAAAATTAGGAGGTATTGAGTACTTTTTCCAAACTTGAAGTGTTAATTTTGAAAGGTAATGTGCACTTCCATATTTTTATATTACATAAAAATATTTATCTGTCTAAACATTTATATAAGACATGCTTTATTTTAGATGATCATGAATATAGACAGGACCACAGAGCCAGAGGTTAGAAAACCTTCAGTTTTAATTTTAGTTACGATTTCAAATTCATTCCCTACCACCTCATAGGTAATTTTCTTGAAGCAGTTTTACCACGCAGAAAATAAGGAAATAACCACCAATTTATAATTTGGCATGGTATATTCATGATGGCTTAGTGGGGAAAAGAAAAAAAAGTGACAATGCGTCAAAGAGGTGTAGGATCCAAAGAGTTTAGTGAAAGTCAACTGATTAAAGATCATAAAGGCCAAAGTGAGCAAAAATTCGTTGCTTCAGAAACATTTAAATTTTTCTTAGTTTTACTCTCCTTGCGTTGTCCATGTAGTCTCTTTCTTAGGTCAAGAGAAACATTTTTCATTTTTTTCACCTTACCTGTTTTTCCTGTGTGTAAGCTGACATAAAGTCACTGACTAGTTGTTTGTTTATCCCCCTTTATGTCACAAAGAGGAGTATTAAAACTGTAGAAGTCTACATTACTGCCTTGTAGTCTTAGTGCTGTTAATGGGTGCCTTAGACTCAATTACCACAATCTTCACAGAAAGTTTAATTAACCAACAAAATGTGAAAAAGATTATTTAGTAGCCAGATTGAGTGGAATCAGAGTATTAAACACAGTGAGATATCTCTATTTTGCCCTGGAATGAAGCACATCCCAAATCATGAGAGGGAAAATAACGCTGCTTGAAAGAACCTTGTGCCAGAAATTAATACTGCATTATTATTCCTTTCATTGGAAATAACTATGATAATGCATTCAGTATAGATATTTCTCAGTAGGACTCCAGCTCTGACTCATTGCTCATCATAAATGGCCCAGTGAGTTGCAAAGGCTGTCAGTGCCTGCCCATTTAGTCTTAGTTTTTGTGAATTCCATCTGCTACTTGCCGACATTCACTGGTGAAGCAAGCCTAAAAACGAATATTGATTAAAACCTCTGTGTTTTCTTTGTTTGGTTTGTTGTTTTTTTTTTTTTTTTAAGTATGCCCCAATAAACTTTGGATTCCAAAAAGGGAAGAAATAATTTTTATGTGAATGAATAGCTACCTTTGGAAAAATAAACAAACACAGTAGTTATAATACCTCAGAGTCAAAATGCGTGTAATTTCAGAATTCTTTTTCAATTACCTTCAGATTGCATTAATTCCTTCCTTAAAATATATAAACCTTCTTATGATTTTAGCAAGGCTTTTAATACTTTTAATACTGTCCCTCACAGCATCCTTCTGGACACGTTTTCCATCTGTGGTATGAGCAGATTCACAGTGCGCTAAGTAAAGAGCTGGCTGAAGGGCAGAGTTACAAGTGTTATGGTGAATGGGGCTACATCTGGCTGGTGAATGTTCACTGGTGGTGCTCCTCAGGATTTGCTTCCAGGGTCAGCTCTGTTGAATATGTTTATCAATGGGCTGGAGGTAAGAGTTGGATGCACCATTAGCAAGCTTGATGATGATACCAAACTGGATATGTGGTTGATTCTTTTGATGCCTTTCAGAGAGATGTAGAAAGATTGGTGCACTGGACAAGGATTAATGGGATGAATTTTAATAAGTCCAAATGCTGGATCTCGCAATTAGGATATAGTGATGATGGGCACAAGCATAATTTTGGAGTGGAACAGTTAGAGAGCAGCCCTGCCATCGGGATCTGGGGCGCTGGTCAGCAGCAGGCTGAATATGAGTCAGCAGTGTGCCCTGGCAGCCAGGAAGGCAAACCCCATTCTGGGATGCATCAAATAAAACATAACCAGCTGGTGATTATCCCTCTGTATTCAGCACTGATGCTGCCTCACCTTGAGCAGTATATGCAGTTCTGGGACCCACAATTTAAGGATGTGAAAGTCCTTGAGTACGTCCAGAGGAGGACAACAAAGCTGGTGAGAGGGCTGGAGGATAAGGAGCTCGTAAGTACTCTGGGTTTGTCTAGTTTAGAGGAAAGGAGGCTAGTGGTTAACATTATTGCTTTCCATAGCTTCCCTGGGGAAGCAAAACAGAGAGAGTGGCACTTATCTATTCTCCCTGGTATCCAGTGATAGGTTGCATGGTAATGGTTTAAAACTGCACTGGAAATTAGGAAACATTTTTTTATCGAGAGGATGGCCAAACACTGGAACAGGCTTCCTAGCAAGGTGTTTGATGCACCAAGCCTATCAGTGTTTAAAAGGCATTTTGACAATGTCCTTTAACTGCCCTTTAACTGTCCTTTAATGTGCTTTAACTTAGCCAACCCGGAATTGGTCTCCCAGTTGGATTAAGTGATCATGGTCGGTCCCTTCTGAAATATTTATGCTATGCTATGCTATGCTGTGCTATGCTAGGGTATGCAATGCTATTTTCTTCCATTCCACTCTACTCTACTCTACCCTATGGAAAAATTCTAGTGTTTTTGTTTATTCATATGTACAAGCTCTTGCAAATAAGTAGCTAAACTTTTAAAATATGTATAAACATTTCTGAACTAGATGGCTTTACTTAGTAAAGTACACGTATAATAAATGAAGTTTGTAGCCTAAGTCATATGACCTGGATGATCTTCCAGCTTCATGGTCATTAGCACAGCAGTTCCCCTGGAAATGGAACTGCTATCCTTTTTGTTGTTGGTTTTGTTTTGTTTTTCAAATTGTAGTTTTCACAACATAGCGATCAGCTTTTTATTTTTTTTCATTCATTTTCACAGATAATTCCCATATTCTTTTGCCATTCCTAATGGGCATATCTTTTAGTTTTAGCAATTTACAAATATAACCATTTACAGACTTGTACATAGTTCTAGTAACTACATACATAGTACTTGTTATTATATATATATATATATACTACTACTGATAGTGTAGATAGGGTGGAGAAAAAAGAAGTGTGATTGTATAAAAAAGAAGTCTTATAACTTATTTTGGCTTTAAAAAGTGCATTAGAGTAAAAATATGACCTTGTGGAGACTGTAAAAAGGTTGATATTGGCTTATAAAATAGCAGTGGTTTTTGAGGGTATGTAAAATCTCTGCTGTCAGAGCTGGAGTGATCGAGTGGTTGACTAAATTTTTTGTTGCAGACTAGTGTTCTACATGCTACATTGGTAGATGAACTAAGAAATAAGAACAGCTCTGACAGGCCCTAATAAACAAAAATCAAAATACAACACTGTAATACTTAGATGTAAAGGCATGTCTGTAACTATGATTGTCACCAGGAAGGTGCAGAGAGACTCAGGCACTTAAATTGGACAATGAAGATTAGAGCAAAACATTTGGAGACTGATACTAGATATAAAACCAGAGATAAGTTTAGATTTGAGATCAGGGGCTACATCCATACTATTTACAAGCTAGTGACTTTAGCTACCTGATCCTTGGTATTCTTCAAGACACAGAGAGTTTGGACAGGTGAGTAGCCTTTCACAATGCAGTAGGTTGCTTACATCTAACTATCCTATTTTTGTGAATAAGAGGGAAGAAAAATATTAGTATGGTCTGATTGACACTAAGGCGTAGAGTCATGTAATTTTCTAACACACATGTAGCTGGAGAGGTTAATGCCCTGGGCAGATAGCTAAGAACCATGCTAAACTGGAGACAGTGAAGAACGAATGTCACAGAGAGCAAATTAAGAGCATAATCATAAGCCAATAGAAGTGTCATTAAGTCCACATGACAAGGCCAGGAATGAGTTAAGGAGCTTGGACAGCAGCAAGGTCAGTGAGGTGATTGGGAGATTCCAGGTATGGATGCCACATAGCAATAACCACCAGATCGTAAATCCAGAACCGATGAAACTCAGAAATAAACATTGCAAAAGAAAGACTACGTTGCATACTTCTTTATATATGATCAGGCTAGCACTTAATCTTCCAGTATTTACCAGGTCCTGTGGTTGGCTACAGTTTCAATATCCAGAAAGGTCTGGATAGTAACTGACCAGTAGCATCAAACAAAAGGAAATTTAAACAAACATCAAGAAATAGGACAATTCAAATCTAATATTCAAATGGCTGAGAGAGTTGGGATTGCTCAGCCTGGAGAAAACTCTGGGGAGACCTTATTGTAGCCTTTCAGTTTTTAAAAGGGTCCTATAAAAAAGATGGGGGGGAAGATTTTTAGCAAGGTCTATTGTAACACAACAATGGGTAAATGGGTTTAAATTAAAAGAGGGGAAATACAGGCTGGATGTGAGGAAAAATTCTTTACAATGAAGATGTTGAAATTCTGGAAAAATCTCTGGTTCCAGTTGCCAGAGAGGTGGTGGATGTTCCATGGAGACATGTAAGGCCAGCCTGGACGTAGCTCTGGGCAACCTGATCTAGTTGAAGATGTTCCCGCATATTGCAGGGGGTTGGAATAGATGACCTTTGAGGGTCTCTTCCAACCCAAACTATGCTATGATTCTATGATTTTGTAATTAGAAGACTTCGCAGTTTCTAGGATAGCTTTCAGAATTTACGAATTTCTCCTGTATATACAAATTAAGAGATAATTCTCTGAAAAGTCACTTTTATATATTTTGTGCAAAAATATCAGAATTGTTAAAAAGAGCAACAAATTCAGAAAGCAGACTGTATGTGGCTAATGATAAAATAAGTGTTAGGAATTGATAACAAGTTTCACTGGATAGACAATTTATTCTTATCTTTTATGACTAATTTCAATTTGGTGTAATAAATGTAAAGACATTGATTACAGTTAATTTACATTTTATCTTCTAACAAAGTAAAGTTTAATAGACGCCTGAAAGCAGCATGATTTGTCCTCTGTGCTGCAGGTAAGGTTAAAAAAATGAAGAAAGAACATCACAGGTGGAAGCACAAAACCTACAGAAATAAATAACATATCTAATTAGTGTAAGGTGCAAATTGAAAATTGGATTCCCACTATAGTAAATTTGAGTCTACCTTTTTTCTCAGTACATTTTTAATCCAAGCTAACATTAAATTTCCTCTGTAAAGTTTTCTATATAAAGTTAGAGAAATTAAAGCCAAGATATAGCATTGTATAATGATAAAATTAAAGTTTACGAATATAATAACCTTTGCAATGTTACAGATGATAGCATTTCATATGTTTAATATTAAGCTTAATTAATCATACCCACACAATACACCTGTCTCAGACATAAAAAAAAATATATATTAGTGAATTAATAATCACATTAATTGGAATATATAGCTGCGGGGGTACTGATAATCCATTTAGCACAGATTAAGATAGGCATGGCAATCAAAATGTTTACATGCCATTAAAACTTGGAAATTGAAGACTCAGGGGAATTTTGTCTCCAAAATGGCTTTGGTTTTCTGTTTTCAATAACATTTACCATCAAAGCTAGGCTAGTGTTGACTGTTTATTAGCAATTTCAGGTGTTCAAACCTCAAGGGAAAAAAAAGTGCTTGCAGAATAAGTTTGTTAGAATTAATTGCAGACTTCTGAATCTGAAATTCAATGAAACGGCACATTAAATCTTCTACATTTATGTCTTCATGGGAGGTTTTTAAATGTAGAAATTATAGTATTATGTTTAATCTCAAATTCAAGCTATATTATTGAGGCAGGAATGGCAAATGTAAATAAAAATTTAACATAACTTCTTTCTGTTATTTCTGCAGGGGAGTACATTAGCATCTTCATATATAAAAGCTGTGTTTTCATATAAATTGTTTTATTATCTTACTAAAATGGTTAGCATTTGTTCTACACTATTGTCCTGGGTTCAGCAGTAGCAGTCATTTTTCTCCTTCTTAGTAGCTGGTGCAGTGCTGTGGTTTTGATTTTCAGCCTGGGAACAGTGCTGATAACACTGATGTTTTCAGTTGCTGCTCGGCAGTGTTTACTCTGACCAAGGACTTTCTGAGCCTGATGCTCTGCCCTGGGAGGAAGGGAAGCCGGGAGGAAGCAGAAACAGGATACCTGACCCAAACTAGCCAAAGAGGTATTCCATACCACAGCACGTCATGCCCAGTGTATAAACTGGGGGCAATCACCCAGAAAGGGATAGATCACTGTTCGGATCTGCCTAGGTATCAGTCAGCAAGTGGTGAGTGGTTGTATTCTCTTCCCTTATCATTATTGTTATTGGTGGTAGCAGTAGTGGTTTTGTGTTATACGTTAGTTACTGGATTGCTGTTATCGCAACCCATGGGAGTTGCATTCTTCTGATTCTCCTCTCCATCCCTCTAGGAGTGGGGGGCATGAAAGGGGAGAGTGACCTAATGGCTGTGTGGTTCTGGATTGCTGGCTGGGCTTAAACCACAACGGCTATTAGTATTAAGACTCGATATAATTTGTGATATATATATATATATATATATCAGAAAATAAAAGCAGCAACAAATGTGATCCATTTAAAAAACCCTGCTTGGTAATGTAAGAAAATCTTATAAAAAGATACTGTAACAAATCACTAATTACTTTTCTCTAATACAATCTCTAATCAATTAACATTGAAATTGCATCATGTCATTATGACAAAGTAACACTACTTAGGCTTCTGTTTGTCATCAAATTAGGTAAGAGTTTCACGTTTAGTTCATATCATACTGATATCACTTATAGCTGTAAAGTTAAAATCTGTTGATTTCAGTAGAACTGTTGTGGATTGTATGAGTGATTTGTGACTAATGAGAGTGCAACTTGTTTTCACAACCGTTTTAGCTAGACCTGTTTATCCATTTGTTTTATTTATTTCCTAGCTTTTGCATCAATCTGGATTGGGATTAATTTACTTTTAAATTCCTAATTAAGTCGTTTAGATTTACCTGCTTTCTGATTTTGGGATGTATGGACACTAAGTCCTGGATGCTTATAGAAATATTTTACAACCATATAAACAATTTAGATTTTGCAAAAAAAGTCTGGGAATTTAAAAAGTAGTGACTTTTAAAGTTAAAATCCATGCCTCATTTGGTTAAATTCTGCAGAATCTGATAGTTTCTCTGGAATATTTGGACTATTTCACTCTTGACCTCCCAATCTGTTACTATCATGCAGCCAACGTCCCCCTTCCACTCTTATGGTCTGTCACCAGCCCTGTCCTCTTAAACACCTCTATTTAATAGGTCAGAATTCTTTCAATGAGTCTTTTATCAGACTTTTCACTTCTTTCTGTGTGCTCAGAACCTGTAACACAGTACATTCCTCTTATGGATTTTTTTTTTTTTGCTCAGTTAGGGATTCAATTAATGTCTTAGTATACTTTCAGGCATCATCTGACTGTATTTAAGCTGTATTAGCTGCACTGCAGACATTTTGAAGCTAAATTCTTTGCTCATCCATACATCTGACTTGTGGGTACATAATTAGTTTGAATGCAGGATCATATTACTGGAAAGTAGCTGTGAGAAAAAATACCCATGGGCTTTCTGTAAATTGTGGGACAAGGAAGCACTTATATAAAATATGAATGCACCTCAGCGGCATTTTTTACCAACCTTTTTCTACCACCTTCTGCTCCCATTCAGTATCACCCACAAAAAAGTCTTCCTTGAAAGGCCTGGTGGACATGCTGCAAGGACAGATGGAATCTATGAAGAAATACAGTTTCTTTGGATATTTGAATAAAGTGTTCTAGCAGATAGTCAAAGTAAACTCTACTAAAGGCAACACATGAATTAAACAAGAAACAAGTCCAAACCCAGAGAATCACTATTATACTGTAATATCTTTCTTTTTTCCTTTATTTTTTACTCTCTAATTTGATATGGTATGATGCATGCATGTCTAATAGAGTGTGATTTTTATTTTTTCTTTCAAGGACAAGGTATTCCAGTTTTATTCTTGATAATACAGTAGCGCTTTTCATTATTTGCTTGCTGCCCTGAAGAAGAAAACTGAACTTTTCAGGTAAGCATGTGAACTTGCTAATCCACAAGTAAAGAATGCAAGTCCATGTTTCTTCCAAGTTCAACTTAAGTATTTCTTTATTAATTCTTCTAACATTCCTTTACTGCTGAAATTAAAAATTATTGACATATTAATGTAATTTTGCATAGAAAGTAGATTTGCCAATATATGACAAAGTATCTTAAATGCCACATGAATAAAGCTATTACTTTTGACTCAGTTGTGTGGGTGGCTATAAAAGCTGCAAGTAAAACTAGTAATTGGTAGCAATACTTTGCTGAATTATAATTGTATTTCATACAAATAACCATTTGGTGAAATTACCAAATAAAAAAAGAATCTGAAAACTGTCCATAATGAAGCAGAAAAGCTATCCATTGAAAGGAAAAAAAGAAAAAAAAAGTCTATTAAAGAGAAATTTTATTTATTTGCCTTTCTATCCTTTCAAAATGTCTTTTCAATGTTTTGGATCTTGTCATAGTATTTGTTGTCTCACAGATAAATTGATTCTTAGCCGCAAAGCAGAACAATATACACTAAAAAATATAATGTATCTTGAATAAGGTATGAATTACTCTTACCAGTTGAGAGCTCTGAAAGCTAATAAAATAATAAATTATAGTCTCTTATATCACCTCACTATTGGCATAGTGACAAGTATCAAAACAAGACTGGCTCCATGCAAAATATTTAAATAGAAAAGCTTTATCTGGATTACTGTTCCCTGTTTTTCTTCACTTAAGTCTGTATAGAAGGTTTGGCTATTACATTGATGCATTTTTATTGATCTGCTGAAGATTTTTTCCTAGTCAGTTATGAGACAGTATCAATTTTTTTTAGAAAAAAAAAAAGAAAAGCAAAACAAAAACCCAAACAACCAACAACAACAACAAAAAATCAAAACACAAAAACCACAAATAAACAATCTTATTTAATATTGCATGAAATTATTTTCTGCTTTGTTTCAAAGGTAGAAAACTAATGTGGAAGGTTATTGGTAGGTGTTTCAACATAATTCTCTGTTATTAAGGAGAGTGTAAAATTGTCAGTCTACAATGTTCTGCTATGTAACAGGAATATAGTAGTAGTTTCACAACTTTTTGTGTGCAGAAGTGAAAATTAAGTTAAAATCATGCAAAGAAAAGGCTTGAAGCAGGCAAAATCTCTCTTTAAAGGTTGTTATCAGTATTTGAGGCCTTCTTTAGCAAGTTGTTATATTCAGGAGGATTTTATTTTTTTTTTTTTTAAAAAAAAGGACCACCAGGTTCTCAGCTGGTCAGGAGAAGAAATACACCTTTAGTGGGCTAGCACTACGAGAGGCAGTTTTAATGTATTATTAACTTTTTTTTTTTTAATTAAAGGTCATAATAAAGCTTCTAGCAGTAATGATCCACAAGCAGTATGAGAGAATATGTGAATATCAAAGGTTTTTAGTTTGATTTCTAGTTTTGAAATCATAAGCTTCAAAACAGAAAGCAAAATTGTCTCATTTTCTTCAAAGGTAATAACAATGCTGAAAAAAATAGCCTACGTGACCTACCTTTCAAAATTTAAAAGAAAAAAACCAAGTAACTTATTATCAATTACTACATATTATTATTGCAGTTCTTTTATTTTTTTTTTTTCCTGAATTTAAATGCCCATAAAATATACAAAAATAAATAGCTTTTTGTTATAAGTGAAGGGGTTTTTTTGAATAAGGATAAAACACATGAATGTGTATTTAACTGTCGTGGTTTAAGCTAAGTTTTAAATTAGAAAAACATGTAACTTGCTTGTTCGCCCTCCACGACCTGTCCTCCCCAAACCCCTTCTCCACTCCCAGAGGGATGAGGAGAAGAATCAAAAGAATGTAACTCCCATGGGTTGAGATAAGAACAGTCCAGTAACTAAGGTATAACACAAACCACTGCTGCTACCACCAATAATAACAATGATAAAGGAAATAATAAGGGAAGAGAATACAATCACCACTCGCCGATCGAGCAGAGAGAGCTAGCCCTTCCGGGTAGCTCCCAGTTTACCTCCCGGACATGACGTGCTGTGGTATGGAATAAGGCTAGTTTGGGTCAGGTGTCCTGTCTCTGCTTCCTCCCGGCTTCGCTTCCTCCCAGGGCAGAGCACGAGGCTCAGAGAGTTCTTGATCAATTGTAAACATTCTAAGCAGTAGCTAAAAAAAACCATTGGTATTATCAGCGCTGTTCCCAGACTGAAAGTCAGAAACGCAGCACTGCACCAGCTACTAAGAAGGAGAAAAATGACCGCTACTGCTGAACTCAGGACATTAACCTTCTAAGTCCATTATCTGCTTGGATTCCGCAATTTCATTCCTGTCTTTGCATCTAATAAACAGGATAATTTTTAACAGTTCTTAGTGAATTTATCTGCTATTTATACCACAGATATATAGAGAAATCAAAGATGCCCTAGAGAACTGTTTTTTAAATAATGAAGAGTTGAAATATTTTCACAAAATAAAAAAAATTAAGAAAAATATTGTTTCTAACTATTTTCCAAGTAGTTAGGTGTAAGGGAAGTAGAAACAAGTGGACATTAGAAGCATTCAGATTGTCTTGTTTAGTTGTACATTTTACTTAACCAAAAAGAAAATGAATACAAAATAAAAAATGATTGAGGATGATATTTATGGACCTCACTCCTTGCTTACAAAGTGCAATCCAAAGGTAAAATTAAATGGAAGTCTTATTTGATATGAAAGCATTCAAACAAAAGAAAACCGGACAAATTACTGAGGTTTTGTTTGGTTTGGTTGTTTTTAGTTTTGCTAAATCACATTTCCAGAAAAAATATTCCCCAAAAGAAAAATTCAGGTAGTTCGTCTGAAGTGCCTAATGGATTGGATGAACGCCATACTGTAACTACAAATTACTAATTGTTTACATTATTGCCTTCCAGTTACTTGCAATACTACCTCCCCAGATATTTGATTAACTCTGTAATTAAAAAAAAAAAAAAAAAAATTAAACCCATGGGAGATGCCCCTGTCTGTGCAAATTCTCACCATTAATTTCTGCTGAGAATTCATCTCCAATAAGATTTACTTGCAAAAACTGACTTAAATCAACGTAAGATGCAATCTATATAAATGTTTTATGTTACCAAGAACTGGCTTGAAAGGAGGGCTACATGAAATCTTTGTAATTAAAGCTTTGATTTCCTATATCATAGTGAAAATAATCCCTTCGAGTTTGAAACATACCTTTCAATTATGAGTTTCTAAAATTATTTTACCATTTACTGCTGTTGCAAAACGTTTTCCTTGAAAGCTGATTACACTACAGAAACAGACATCCGGAGAAGACTGGGGAGGGGATGAAGCAAGGCAGTTCACATTCTTTTCAGTTTTAGTGTGATCAGTGAGTCAATGAAAAAGTCTATGTTGACAGCACACTATAAATTAGTACATCTGCAATAAGGGAACTGATTTTCCATTTTAATCTCTTGGGAGCTCTTTTGTAAATGTATTCCTATCTTAGGTACTGGTAAGTTCAATGAGGTACGCTATGCTCCAGTAAACTGATGAAAGATGTTAAATGCAAGAACAGCATTAATGTTATGTCTAGTGACAGCATAAATGAAAGTCCTTCAGTATTCCCTTGTAACTTGCTTTGGAGTTTGTAACTCAGCTGTGAAATGGGCACTGGATTAAAAAAAGTACTACACAAGTCTACAGAAAAAATATTTCCTTGAGTTTGAGCTACCTTAACAGGCTTTGACTTTTAAGCTTGGCAGGGGACACAAGTGATCCATTGTGATTCTGCAAGAGAGGACTGTTGATGTGATATATATGTAGGAAATACGTGACACTCAATCCTCAGCTACTTGCCAGCAAATCCTAAATTAATGTTTATATCTATATATGTAAATAAATACACAGCCCATTTCCCATACAAAACATGGAAATTTGACACACTTCAAATTCCATTGCAAATCTTGCCAAGAAAGTTAAGCTGAATATGAAAAAGTCTGAATGTGATATTTATTGTCTTTTGAAGTCTATTTGCAGTGATAGCTATGCATTAAACTTTTGAAAGTAGGAATATGTGACCACCAATACTTGGAGGCCTAATTCTCCTCATATTCCTTGGTGAATAGGGCAGAAACACAGCTGAGGTCAATAAAGTTTCAAATTTGAACCATTTGAACAACGAGAAACCATTTTATGTGACTTATTAAGAAGACCTTTGTTTTCTTTCCTTAACTGCTGTGGCTGTGGAAAGAAACTCAGTATGTACAAACTGCAGGCATACAAGAATTGCAGAATGCTCCCACATAATGTTCCTTATGCTGCACACGTGAAAACAAAAATATTTGCAGGTACATACAAGAAGCCCTCAGGCAAAGATAGTTGATGAAATCTCTTCTAATTTCTAGTCCAGGTGGGAACCTAGAAAACATGTGTTTTCCAGAGCAGAAGATATTTTGACTGTATCACAAGAATGACTATTATCTCTTACAATAGTGTCTGAGGGAAATAGCTGTTCCTATCCCCATTCTGGGCATACTGATAAACATCTAATATCATGTGGATAGCAAACAACATCATTGTTTTGAATATTGCCCTTATATGCAATGAACTTGGATTGTACTAGAGATATTTTGATATACAAAGTTCATTTAGGTTTACAGTGCACCATATCTTTCCGTATAATCTCCTTAGGTAACACTGTGTCCTTCAGAATATAATCTCTATATTCAAATTTTGTAAGTTTAATTCTTTCAAATTCTTAGTTCCAAAATAAATTTTAGTTTCTTCAGTAACTTTAGGTATCATATTTGGTAAAGAAACTATGTAGCTGCTTTTAAATGTCAATTGTATTCTTACAGAACTGCACACTCCTTTTGTTTTATCCTCCTCAATACAGAGATAGTAGAGAAAATAGCATTCATATCTTTATGAAACTAGATTTCTTTACAAATTGCTTAAAATATGAAATGGATTCCCATTTCCTGACATGTAAGAGCCACTAAGAGTCTTCAAATGCTGATACCTAATGTAAAGAAGTAAAGTTAAACTATTATGTTTTTTCTGCTCAAAGTCCTGAGTTTACACATTCAAGCAGGCATATATGTGCTCAAACCAAGTTGCTTCTTATGTACAATACGGCAGTTGGGCAAGCAATTAGATATTTGTAAAAATTAACAATGTTCTCCCATGTCTTTGGAAGATCAGACAACCCATATAAATCTCATCAGTGAAAGCATGTTGCATGTCTTCTGAGGCTAACCCTGAGAAGAGTCTCCTTTTTCTGGATGTCCTCTGCAAAACCCACAGAAGAATCTTTTACAAGTTTCAGTGAGGCTTGACTTGAGGTCTCATTTTGTTAATGTGCCTGGGGCTCATGCTGAATGTGACGGTGCCCAGTGCCATGCTTACAGAGCTTTACAACATATGGAAACATTCTAGGTGTTGTTTATTAAACTGCTGTGTTACACAGTAATTTGTAAAATCAATTAGCATACACTACTAATACTTATATGTTACTCTGGGAATTTTTTTAATAATAAAATTAATCTCAAAGCCCACTTGACTTAAAAATTTCATCCAGATAATGGATTTCTTTTGGCAGATTATACTTAGGGAAGGTGTAAGAGACTATGTAAGACTTTATTATCATTTAAAGAAGGAAATGTGATCTTTCTCTGAAGAAAGAGAACTTTACTACCAGCACACTTTTTTTTTGCTTCATATACAATTCTCTACATATTCCATATTTCTGAGACAGACCATTCTTCAGTTTTTTGATTTTGCTTGCTTTTTCCTAGATGATTACTTATATTTAAAACTTTATCATCAGTAAATTTAGAGACTTCTAAAAGTAATTAGTTAATTCTGTTTGCCCCCGAAGGTAGAACTCCAAAATTCTGAAAACTAAAACTAGTTGAAGCAGATATCTTGAGCTTTTTCATATTTATTTATTACATATATAATTGTTTTATTGAATCTTTAAATACTTGACATTTTTACCTAAATGGTTGCATTCTTTGAATAAGATAAGTGTGTCCTTATTTTAAGTTGATTCATAACATAAGTCAAGCAGAGGGGACAAAAATTAATTCCTTTGTAGAGCTGATATTTTTCTTCGATGTTAACTGGAAAAGTTTTCAGGAGCAATGTGACAGTTAAAGAGCAGTAAAAGTACAAATTCAAGTGTATTCATTACTGCTAACACAACATTATTATGGTGGAAAATAAAACCCTGCATATTGTTTCTTCTAAAACTCTGGGTGAGAATGGCATATAATAATGGCACATAATAATGGCACATGCACAAAATTGCCAAAAAGATTAAATTATAGAAGAAAAAAATAAAAAAAATGCAACCATAAAAATGCAATGAGGGCTTTGAAGTAACCCATAGCATCAGCTTTAACTTATATTGCCTTAAAAGAGGGCATTAAACTGTTTCTCTAGGGGCAAAGATGAAAGAATGAATAAATTGACTAAATGATGTGATGTGATCCCAAATATATCCTCTGTGAAAGTCACCAGTGTTTCATCTCTTTCTTGGAACCTCATGAGCTCTGGTGAGACCACCTCCCAAAATAAAACCCAAGACAGGGTAGTGGAGAAGCATGTATGGATCCATACGCATGATGCTGCTCAGGAGTGCCGCAGAAAGGAGAAAGGCTTGCTTGCAACAACGAGCAGACCCAAAAAGCAGCATTCAGAGAAATGGAAAGGAGATTTTTCTAGACACCTGTAGGAATGGATAGGAAGGGGAAAAAACCCTAGAACGTCTTTTGAAAGGTGATAGGCTAAAAAACAAGGTAGTAGGACAGGGAGGGGACTACAAAGACTTGTTTGCTGAAAACAAATATTTGGTTTTGCACATCTGAAAAAGAAAGTTTTCTTAAAAAACAGCAATCGAAATGACAAGACATTGTCAATGTTATTATGCTTTAAAGTGAGAAGCCAAAATGACAGCTAATTTGAAAATCAAATGATGACTCATGCCTTTAAGGTTTCATTTTTACTCAGTTTGTAAACTGTGTAAACTGTGTCACTATCAGATTTGCAAATATATTGAGGCCCAAATATACGCTGTTCTGCTAATACAGGAGAATTCAGAGGATCTTAAAGTAGGAATTACATAGCTTTTTAGACTACGCACTTTGCAGGAAGCTAAGTGTTTACCACTTTTCATTTTAAAGGGAAAAGGCATTTATTCAGTAATTATGAATGTTATTCTGCTTTTGCTCTACTATTTGTATCCTGATGTGTCATTCTGAGGGACACAGAGCACATGCAGACTACATGTGTTAGATTGATATCACATCCTTTTTACAACTATTTTCTGCATATGCAATTACTGTTACCCACCAGAAACTATACTGCAGAAAAACCAGACCTTTTTTAAACTTAGATACTTACTGTTGTGAAGTTATTTTGATAATTTTTCTCTAATTTCCACAACAAATCCCAATAAGTACCAGGCAGTGATTTATTAATTTAATCTAAGTAAATGTAATTACAGTATTTATAATATCAGATCTGTCTTATGCAATTTTCCTAAACAAACTAGAAGCTAAGGTATTATTCTTTTTCCCATCAATTTTATTTTAATGTTAATATTTTTAATGTTAATATTTTTATCTGCTATGTCTTCTTTAAAAAGTCTATATATTCCTTTCTATATTTAATTAATCAAACTGAAAATTTGAATACCTATCCTGTCTAATTCTCAAATGACATACATAGTCAGAAAAGCATGAACATAGTTAGTGACTAGACTACCACAACTGACCTTCACTTGCAAATATCTGACCTTTTAAAACTGGTCTTTCAGAATGCATCTTTGCTCATCAGAAGAGAAAGTGTTTTTTACACCTGATTTAAATAAAAATGAAAGATATGAATATGATTATATTTTTTTAAAATTGTAAAAAGATTAAACTATTGGAACTGATGATCCCTTCTAATGATCTGTCTAGAACAATATTTATATGCTTAAATATTTTTTGAGACTCTGAATAAAATTTGGACTATATAAGTGTTCAGATTTACTCTTAAACATGAACGCAGGTTCCAACTTTTGAATACATCTGAAGTTTTCCACATTCTACTGAAAGTGAACAAAAAAAAAATCATCTGCCACCCATAATGTTTAAGTTGAATGTTAAAAGAAAATGCTTATTTTGTATGGATTACATATGGAACACCCCTCACTACCACAATGGGAATATTCCATATCAACCTCGGAAACAAAACCCCGAACAGGAAAACAAAACTCAAACCCAATAAAAACCTGAAACAAACTGCAGTCAGAAGTTTTTATGCGCAGAAGGTAACAGCCCTTTGTAATCAACAGTAAGAAATTCCTTTGACACATCAGTAATATTCATATTGCAGCACTGGACATTTTGGTATGATAGTATGAATGCAGAACAGCATCAAATCACTGTTAAAACCATCCCTTCCTATTATTATTTCAAGAAAGGTGTTACCTTCTGCTTAAGTCTTGCTTGTAATCCCACTGTGTTCTTCATCAAAGAGATGATGGGGAGTGTAAATTTGCACAGCATCCACTTTGCCAAGTAACAGCTCTAGAAGATGAGGTTCATAAAATAACACATACTGATATATCTACAGAACCCACCAACACATTCTTTTTCCAATCTAAAAGCAGTCTAGTCATATTGAAAGGAAAATACTGTTAATCTGGCCCTACTGTTTCAAGTTTTGGATTGTGCGAAGTAATTTGGGCATTATTCTGGTTTTGGCTGGGATAGTTAATTCTCTTCCTAGTAGCCGGTGCAGTGCTCTGTTTTTGTCTTTAGTCTGAGAACAATGCTGATAACACACCAATGCTGCTCAGCTGCACTTACTCTAGTCAAGGACTTTTCAGTCTCTCATGCTTTTCTAGTGAGGAGAGGCACAAGAATCCAGGAGGACGCAGAGACAGGATGCCTGACCCTAACTAGACAAAGGGGTATTCCATACCACAGTACATCATGCTCAGTATATAAACTGGGGGGATTTGGCCAGGAGAGGCTGGTTGCTGCTGGGGGACTGGCTGGGCTGGAGTTTGGTCAGTGCATGGTGAGCAATGGTGTGGGACATCGCTTGTCTTTCTTGGGTTTCAATCATCTCTCTTTTTGTTGTCTCCAGTTTCATTACTGTTATCATTATTATTATTGTTATAGAATTTTTTGTTGCTATTTTTATTATAATTTTTTAAACTTTATTTCAATTATTAAACTTTTCTTATATCTACCAATGAATTTTTGTTGTTTTTTTTTTTTTCCAGTTTTCCTTGCTATTTCACCAGGGACACAGACAGTGAGCAAGAGGCTGAGTGTTGGTTACCAGCTGGGGTTAAACCACAACAGGTGTTTTGCACTATACTCTTCGTGAGACAGTTGTACCTGTTTTTTTTAATCCCCAACACCAGGGAAAAAAACCCAACTGCTTAGTCATTCAAGTACTCCAAACATATTAATTAATAAAATTATTTTAGAATAAAAATAATATAAACTTAAGAAAAATATCTACATACAAATAAACAGTATAAGCCCATCAAACTCTGACAGTACCTCCTTTGAGTTAGAAATTTGTCCTATCCACCAGGAAGAATAACCCTAAATTGTTACTTGAAACTCTTCTGTTTTTGTTGTGCCTGAACACAGCTTTTTGGGCTGGGTTCTAATCGGAAGTCCCAGCCTGTTCAGATTGCAGGCATTTAAGCCAAAGACAAACACCATCTTTTGGAGGAAAAAAAGAAAACAAAACACCCCAAACAACAAAAACAAGCCCAAAATGAAAATCAGACTTAAAAAGGCTATTTTCTCTATTATGCAGTGTATTACACAACAAAGTAATATAAAAATACTTCTTTTTATTGCTTTGAGATGAGATAGTGGCTTAAGAGAGCTTTTAAATTCTGCAATTGTATTATTGAAGTTAAATAATAAGGAAAGCATTGAAACATATCATTCTTCACAGACTTATTTATAGATGCCACTTTCAGTGTTTCAGATTTATAACTCCTACTGCAGTTCATGCCTACAGCTGCTTATGGCCTTGTTAAAAGTAAGCACTTCTG
Organism: Psittacus erithacus; assembly: GCA_009867235.2. Classification (NCBI taxonomy): domain Eukaryota; kingdom Metazoa; phylum Chordata; class Aves; order Psittaciformes; family Psittacidae; genus Psittacus; species Psittacus erithacus. Next base: position 18,244 of record WYDI02002328.1, read on the forward strand.
ACAGCAACATTTCATTTCTTTCTGTACAATTTTTTTTCCAAGTGCATTGGTTTTTGACCTCTACCTTTGGTTGGTAGAGCCTAGTTTGGAACATTTTAGGATCTTCTGTTTTGAAAATTCACTACAAAAATTATGGCACCTCAACTGGGCAATGTCTATGCACATTTAGTAATGTGTATTCATGCTAGTATGAGTAAATTGCTGTACTCTTCCCCTTTAAGATCTTAGCTTTCATCAAATGATCTATGTATATGCCATGGTTTAACCCAAGCTGGCAGACAGCTAAGCACAGCACAGCTGCTTGCTCACTGTCCCGCATCAGCAGGATGGGGGAAAAGAATTGCCAGGGTGAAACTGAGAAAACTTGTGAGTTAAGATAATAACAGTTTAATAATTAAAATAATAACAATAATAATGATAAAGATAGGTAATAACAATAATAATAATAATAAGAAGAAGAAGGAATAATTGAAAGGAAAATGGCAGAGAGAAATCAAACCCAAGAAAGACAAGTGATGCAAATGAAAACAAGCGCTCACTAACTGATGCTCACTCATTCCGCAGGCAGCAGTGCCTGGCCAGTCTTTTCCCCAGTTTATTGCTGGGTGTGACATCGTGCAGTATGGAACATCTCTTAGGTCAGGTGGGGTCAGCTGTCCTAGCTGCTTCTCCTCCCAGCTTTTTGTTAGTGGGATGGTGTGAGAAGCAGAAAAGATCTTGACTTGCTATAAGCGCTGCTTAGCAGTAACACTGTTTCCAGCTCAAATTCAAATCATAGACCCATATTAGCTATTGTGAAGAAAATTAACTCTGCCTAAGGCAAACCCAGAGCAGTATAACATTAGCGATACATAACTGATAAAATGCTTTATGGCAGAACCAAAAAAGCATGGGAAAATCACATGGATTATTATTTAGCTCAGTAGTAAAATTTCTAACTACTCTAGGAGTCTAATATCAGAAAAAAAATTTCTTCTCATGTGAGCAATTGGAAGGAATGTAAAAGTTGCTTAGGACTGAGATAAACAGAGTAAGAGGAGAGATTCACAAAAGAATTTAGTCCACCTGATTTTTTTTGTCACTAGATACTGATACTCCTAGAACAAAGGAGTATTCCCAATTTCATTCTGTGGGGTTTTTTTTTACTGTTTTTTTAACAGGGAAATGGGCTGCTGGTTTCAGGCAGATGAACTGGAATTTTGTTGTAATTTTGTTCTCATGGATCGCAAATATTTTTATGGTATGGGACATTTGAACAAGCTGTCACTCAAAGTGATACTTCAGGCAGTGCAGCCGTGCGAATATGTGGTCCTGTGAAAGTTCAGAGATTCATCAAAATGATACAAGAGAGGAGAAAAATGAAGATTTGAAAGTTTAGTAATTCTAAACCTGATTGCGTAATTTCAGATGGATATAATCTAAATAAAACAAATGAAAGCAATTCCAAAATTTCCTTGTAAAAACTCTAGTAAATTATTAATTATCCTAACTAATAACTTTGATTAAAAAATAGTGAATACAGAAGAAAAAAAAGACATTAAATGAGCTATAACAATTTCACCTTTTTTCTACTTGCAGATAGATTTCTATAAAGGCTTTGGTTTGTTTTTTTTTTTTTTACTGGCAGGATGTGTTAGAGAAGGTGAATTTTCATTGAAGTCTGATTGGAACAACTTAACCATAAGCAGAGAACTGACAGGGTTTTTTCACTGTTTAAATATCTTTAACCTTATAAAAATATTTTTATAACTTTATTTTCTCTATCTCTGTAAATGTCTATTTTACTTTCTATTCAAACTCTTTATTTTTTTCTAATCCTTAGCTTAGACTGACCTCTGGGCATCTTCTGACTGACCCACACCCTTCCCAAGATGAAGTGCTTAGAATTCAAAACAATTTTTGGCAATGCTAAGTACAGTAACACCTACCTTCATCACAGGGCTGTTTCTTTCCCACTCTTTCTTTTCCTTTCCTACCTAAAAGCATCACAATGTCAGTCTTTGACAACAGAAATTTTTCCTGTTGCAGTTGCACTATAGAAAACAATTCTATTACCACACATTTTTCCTTCTTTATCAGGCAAGATGCTGAGGTGGCAGTTTTTCAACTAACAAATCCCTCTTTGTCGTGGCTTAAGCTCAGTTGTAAATCAAAGAACCATGTAGCCCGCTCTCTCTCTCCCTTTCCCCCTTCCTCCCCACCCTCGCACCCAGAGGGATGGGGAGGAGAATCGAAAGAAGGTAACTCCCATGAGTTGAGATAAAAACAGTCCAGTAACTAAGGTATAACACAAACCACTGCTGCTACCACCAATAATGATAATGATAAGGGAAATAACAAGGGAAAAGAATACAACCACTCATCACCAAACAACCGAGCAGTGAAATAGCCCTTCTGGGTAACTCCCAATTTACACCCTGGGCATGACGTGCTGTGGTATGGAATAAGGCTAGTTTGCATCAGGTGTCCTGTCCCTGCTTCCTCCTGGCTTCCCCTCCTCCCTGGCAGAGCATGAGGCTCAGAAAGTCCTTGGTCAGACCAAACATTTGAGCAGCAACTGAGAACATCGGTGTTATCAGCGCTGTTCCCAGGCTGAAAGTCAAAACCACAGCACTGCACTAGCTACTAAGAAGAAATAAAAAATGACTGCTGCTGCTGAACCCAAGACACTCTTCTACACAAATAATTACTGGAGGGAAAAAAAAGATACCAATTACACTGACAAGTTAGTGTATATCTCCACATGTTTCAAGGTCCTGCTCCTTTGCTCATCAATATCAGCTGCTTTTAGTATATATTATAATATCCTGCAGGTGCTATCTATCTAACCCATACATGTGTCTTCCTTTTCTGTGTGAAAATGACATAGGTACACAGCTTTGTACTTAAACAGCTTTGTGCTAATAAAAAGCAAAGACGAAGCAAGAGCCAAAAGTGTTCAAGTGTTTCTGGATCTCTTAGTTTTGGAATGGCCAGAAGGATAGAAAGAAAAAAATAATAGGTGGTACATAGATGTTTTCTAGAGTTTGGATTTGCTTTTTCCAGGGTTGAAAGTGGAAAAGGGAAGGAAGACAGGTAGGAGAGGACATGCACACATTATCTCTAAAAATAGTGGGAAACAACACTTTTAAGTGAGCTGGAATCTTTTCTATCCACCATTATAAAGAAGACTCTAGTTAAGGGTGTTTTGTCCACTAGTGACAGAGAGTGTGGGAGTTCCTGTACGCCGACATACAGGAATCAGTTCAGCTGCTCATAGAGGAAAAAAGTGTTTCAGGCACAGCAGTGACAAATCTTTTCTTGTTGGCTCAGCATCCCACACTGTCGTCCTCCCACTTGAATGAAGATAATTGCATCCTGCACAAATCAAACAAATCTGCAATCCATCATAAATTTTTATTATAGCCAAGCATTTTAAGGTTGAAAAACAACTTTATGTTCTCTGGACTAGCCTTCTAAATAAATACAGGTTAGACACATAAAATGACTGGAGTGTTTACTCCTTTATTTCAGTTCACAAAATCCCTGTTACATCTGATTTTTCTATCAAAAAATCAAATATGCAGATTAGACAAGTCACATTTGCTAGGAACAGTTGCTGTACCAAATATCTCAATACCATTTCATACTTTTTATACAGCACTATTAATTTTTGCCCTGATTCTTGTTACTTTCTAGAAATGTTGGACACATATTAAGAAAATATTTACTGAAGTTAAGTAGCCATTTTATTAAAGATGGATGTAGAAATATAGACACTGAATCCAACACTTTTCTCTGCAAATCGTGTTACTTCTGGGGAAGACAATGTGAAGTTTATTTAAATTCAATGTGAAGTTTATTTAAATTTAAACTTCAATGTGAAGTTTATTTAAATTCAAAGATATCTATCCTATAGAAGAAAAATGTGAAGTTGTATAGTAAAAAAAAGGCTATATTTCCACAAAGGAAATATTTTTGAGCTCCAGGGTTCAGAAAGACCATGAATTTAATGACCTTTGTTGAGGCATAGATCAAGTAATTTTTGTTTTTGGCTGTCTATATCAGATAATCAAAGGAAAATTGCCTTCTGTCGAATATAATGTCTGTGAGAGTACATGTACAAGGACCTAATAGCAGGCACAGAAAATATACTATAGGTGATCAAATTTTCCTTCTTTACAAATATACTTAAAGAAGTAGTCCAGAGTTTCTAGGCCTAAAGGGTAGGCACAGGGGTTAGCTCTTTTTTGTTTTTGCTTTATGTTTGACAAAATGAAAGTTTGTCTACTCCTTCCTTTTCTGACCATATCTTTGAATCCATTAAATAGCACAAAACCCTTAAAATATTTAGTTTGGCAGGAATAATAATTACTCTGTAAGTAGCATATCTTAATGTCACTTTATGAAATGTTTGAATTGGAAATTAGAAATTTTGGTGTCTGAATTCATATCTGTTTAGCTTGACTTTTCTTTGTGAATATTCTAGAAATAAACATCTTGTATCCTAAGCAAACACCTAATACTTGGTTTGAAAAGTAAAGATACTACTCATGCGGAAGGTAGAATAATCGGGTAGAAATAGAATGAACAGAAACAGAATGGAATGAAAAAGGACAGCATAGAGTAGCACAGAACACCATACAGACTAGATTGGACTAGACTAGACTAGACTACACTAGAATAACTTCAGTGGGAAAGGACCTACAATGATCCTCTAGTCCAACTGCCTGAATACTTTTGTAAAAGAATGTGTATTTTGTCCAGAAGAACATCCACAAATTCAGTAAGATTAAAAAAACACTGCTTTAACAAATTTGCTTGTCCTTTTAATCACACATTTTTTCTGAGCCATCTAAAGGATATTTCTGCTTTTGGTTTTGAGATGATTTTCTGTAACACAAACCCTTAAGCCTTGATTCAAACTTTGTATTTATTCATGACAGATAAGTTACAAGTCACTATAGCTAACTGCACTTCCCATACAATACCATGGCACCCAATATGTAGTGACATAGCATGGTAGATTTTTGTATCAACAATGAATGACATTGAATCAACTTTTGAGAAGCAAAAAACATTCCCAAAAAAGGGAGAAAAAGCATTTATACAGCTTCTACAGCTGCTTTGTATATGGTGTAAAAGGCCATGGAAAAAGGTCATGAATATTTTCAACAGTGAGACAGCAGCAATAGATTTTATATCCCTCTACAATAAGTACTGAAAACATATGCATACTCCTCGTATGCCCATTTTCAGCTATAGCGATAGCTTTCATAGATTGCATTGGAACTTACAGATATATTTTTCTACTTAGTAGAAATAATAGACTAGTTTTCTGATTTCTCTTCCCGTGTCCTGCAGAGGCTAATGAGGTAAGTAATGAAACATTCCTGGCACCTAAATAGCTTTCCATTTCTTCAAGTGGTAAGAAAAATTCTAGCTGTACCATCACCTCCATGATTTCTACTGTCTGATTGACATTTAATTTCCGCATGTTATCAGCATTAAGGATTAACATATATACAGAGTTTTCCTAAAAACAGTAGAAAAAGCTATCTAGATACATAACTATCCTTGAGAAGCAAGGAAACTTTATTTCTTGAACATATGACAGCCATATGATTGACCTCAAGAAGTAAACAGATATTCAAGGTTGACAGGTAGAGATTCAGATTAGGTTCTACTAAATTGAAGGTTCTGTCCTAAACATCTGTTTAAGGCTGAATCAAGTCATATGACTTCATTTAGAATGCCATCAAAGTAACTAGACTGTCCAATGTTAGACTGCCTTGACCCACAGAACTGGATGCTCTCAGTGGTTTCCAGCATGTTCTACCATCATAGGCAGTGGTATCTGTCAGACTTTACCAGTTAACTTTGTTCAAAATAATCAAAAAGATTGAAAATCCTCTGCAAACCAGGAGTGAGTGAACGAACTCATCATCTGCATTCTGCTTTAAATAAAAAACAGTAAACCAATCTTCTTTTCAATTAGGAAAGGCTCTTACAAGACTTCTGATTTTGCTGAACTGCCTCTTCTAAATTACCTGTTACTCTGCTTCTGCTCTGACTCCTTCAGTTTGTTCTTTAGTTAGTGACTTATGTTCCTCAGGACTTCTTGTGACTTTATAATAGAGCTAGCTTAGTTGATTTCCTAAGTACTCCGCAGAACTCTCCTAGCTGTAGTAAGACACAAGGTATGTTTCCTCTGTTTGGGCAGATGGTACCAGTATTAATGTTTAATAATTTAAAAAAATCCCTAGAAGCTATGTAGCAGTGACAAATATGCGCTAGGAAAATTCAGTGCCATAAAGAACAGCGAATTTTCCTCATTCAGTTTCTGATTTTAGCCATTCTTAGTAGGAAATTATCCAGTGGATTTGGATAGTTTGAAAGCATGAAGGCTACTTTAATCCATGCAATCTATGCCAACTGCCAATAGCCCAAGGCTTACTGGACCATAGGGAACTAGACAGGCACAGTTTTATTTGTCTGCCTTTCCACAGAGAAATAAATTATTTTTAATTTATTTCTCTTGTCAAATAGTTGATTTTCTAATTAATTTGACTATACAAGCATTCCAGTACCCAGCAAAAAGTATCTGAATTGGAAGAACTATACAAAAGCTGCGCCTGTAATACTTGTGTAGCTCTGATTCAAAGTCCTCCCATTAGCTACCCTATTAAGCAGAAGAAAGTTTAAATTACCAGCCTCCAATTGTATTTATTTATTTTTACAGAAGACTAGTAGTTAACCATGTTTAAAGTCCAATGAATATATCAGATGAAGCCATGAGGGACATGGGGAAAATTAGGAATAATTAAAGGAAATGAGAAGGAAAGAAAACACATTACCATTTGAAAAGAATTTCTTACTTAATTATGGCCTAATTTAGTGAGTTATTAGACTTTTATTTAAAAAGAAACATCTGATAATTAAGTGGCTATTAAAACAAATTGCTCATTAGTTTTGGAATCACAGACAGCCCTTTTATTGAAAGGCTACTTCCAAGTTATATAGCTTTAAATAGATATCTCTTTTTCCAGTAACCCAAGTCAATGGAGCCAGCTACACAAAATGTTTCCTATGAAAAGAATAGCAGCTAGATCTAACTGTCAAAAAGATAATTGATCTAAGCTGCTGCGGAAGCAGTCCCTTTGCTTTCACAGGCAGAGAAATCCTTTCATAAATTGTAATACTTGTGGAGTTTTTTTTTTAAATAAATTTTCTATGCACATACTGATTTAAAACTTTAATTCTGTTGACCTGAATTGAAAAATTAAAGTCCTTTTCAAGTTGCATGAGCTGGTAATGATCATAACTGAAGAATATATCCACTTGTAGCAAGATTTATGTTTCATTTAAATGAAGGTAATGAGAAAAAAAAAAGGTGAACAAAAAGAAAATTATTTGCACAGCCTTATTCTGTGGCCTTATTCTGCTTGATATCACTGCTGTATACAAACCTTCCTAACTTTACCTAAAACTAATGCATGAAGACAATAAGTCTTTTTTTAACATCTGCTGGAACTTGTTTTTTTGATTCATTTTGTCTAAATAGAGGACTTTCATATTTAAAGGTATCTCAGAAATCTTGATTGTCTCTCTAAGTTTGTGACTAAAAAAATTCAAAGCGCTTTTGGGTATGTGGCCTATTTTGACAAAATGTCACTCAGGCTGATGAATCATGAACCCTTTTCCAAAATCATACTGCTGGATTAAGCAGAGTTCCTTTCTATAAAATAAGTCAACCTCTAAAAGTAAGTTTTTGACTATACTGTTCAGATAAGGTCAAGAAGAGAATATGGTATGGAATTAAAATATTCACAAAGAAAAAAGAATCACTTTGCTAAGGAAAATTCTTGCTTTTTCATTTTAAATGCTTTGAGTTTCATTTTATTTGCTTGTTTGTTTGCTTATTTTGAAACCTCATACTGTATTGAAGTTCTGATCACAAGCTTTTATTTTGATCTTAGAAGTGCCAGGAGATGTTGGATATGTTAGGTTAAACTCTACCTTATTCTCCTATAGAGGCCTTTATATCTGTAAACTGTGTGTAAATTAAATGGCAAGTTATTTCTTAATTTTTTTTTTTGGTCTGATGAGTTACCTTTGTCTTGAATTATTGAGGAGAAAACTACCCAGTATTTACCAAAATAATTTTATACTTAGAAAAAGCATGTATCTACCACTTCTGAAAGTTAAAAAAATAATTTTCTTATTAAAAATATCACATATTTATGACAAAAGACAAAAGAAATATTCGGGTTGAATTAAAAATACTTTCTCTAAAAGGAAAAACTAGAAAAGAAAAGAAGTACCTACAAAGAAATATTTTCAGGTCTTTGAGGGTCTGAGTTCCATATGTGCATAGACCAGGGGATCTACTAGGATTGCAAGATTTGATCATGAAATAGTGAATACTAGAAAAGACCTCTAGGACTGTGTTAATCAAAGCAGGGTTTCAGACTTAGATTGGTATCCTCAGGACCCTCCCTGGTCAATAAATGAAAAATATCTAGGACACAGATTCTGCTGCCTCTCTGGGACTGGTTCCGATAGTTAATAATCCTAATGATGAAAATGTTTCTCCTTAATATGTATATCCAATTGAAATCTCATTTCAAGAAATCTGTGTGCCTCTCATTTTTTAACTGTTCTGCTCTGAGTCTTACTTTGTGCTTGTTCCTCTATTTATGACAATTAAAGACTGTAGTCTGATCCTGCTTAACTTTTTCTTCTTGAGCATAAACTGAGCTCACATAGCCTTCCTCAGCATAAATATTCCTTGCTTTAGTGGCCTTCCAAAATGATTTCCAGTTCCTTTAAACCCTTATGTTTTCAAATGAGAGTTAACACAGCAAGGCAAAAATTGTGAGTCTCTGTCATCACTAACTACTGAGTTAACAGCTGCTCTGCTGAAATCAACTAGTTTATTGTTTGAGTGATGACAAGTCTGTGCCAATACTTTTCAACGCCACATAAATATAATTATATGAAATATAACACCATTTCAAATTTCTTCTCTAATACATTGCTAGCAACATATAGTAGATTGCTCCAGCTTTAATATCACCTTCAATATGTTATATCAAATCTGATTTTTACTAAGTGACTTACTTGTCTGTGTGAGAATGGGTTTTAGGTTGCTTTCAATCCTTTGAATACAAAGAAGTTTACTTGGTTTTGTATGTGCCATGTTTTGGCCCAAGGACAGTTGCATAGCAGAGACATATAAGTCGTCCCAAAAACTTATCAGAGCTCATTTAGATTTAGTAAATCCTTACAATACACCACTAGAAGTAGCGCAATCTATTTTAGTCATAACCTAAGCCAAATCGACAAAGTAAGAACCAAAATAATCAACTAAGAGTAAAAGCAAAATATTAAAGATTTAAACAAGCGCTTGGACTTGAGATCCCATTGCCTATTAAAACCATAAAGAAGCTGAGCATCCAATCTGTCCTTTACCTCCAGGACTGGTATGAGGAATTGCGGTCCATTATCCAAAGAATTGCTGCAGAGACCTGTGTGTGTGCAGATACATGCAGTTGGCTGCAAGACCAGGGAAACCAGTCCACCAGAAACAGGATACGTGACATGAAGAACATAGGTACACCCCCCCCAACTCACAATAAAAGGGGGAGTAAAACATTGCCAAAATGGATACCTTCAAGGGGACTCCAGAAGGATGCCTCCACGAGGGCACCCAGCACCAGTGGAGTCTTGGGGGACGCTCTGCTCTGATACTACAAAACTACGAACCCTGAAGAACTCCCATCACCAATGACGATGACATGGGGGTACACCTGGATTAGCGCTGGTGACTATGTCTCTCTCTCTCTCTCTGCACCCCGAATCCTTTCTTCATTTTCTACCTTTTTTTCCAATCTGTCGTCTTGCTATCCCCTTTATTACAATAATTTCCCTTTTTTATAATAACTGTCTTTTTTGTATTTTGTAATAAACAAACTGTCCGATTACAGTACTTGACCTCTTTTGTGTCTTAATTTCACTCTTGGGAGCACAAACTGAAACAGGGTCTGGCCCTGGGGTTTTTCCTCCAATCAGACCCTGACAATATCTTAAATTTATGTACAAGTTATGCTGAGTTTTTAATGTCAATGTGAAACAAAGGTGGACACAAAATTACTAAATGAAATATAAACCTTTAGAATCAGTTTTAAGTAATGCTAAGTGTGATGGTTTTGTAACATTAGCAATGGAAAATTATGGAAGTGCATGATTCACAGAGACAAAAAATAGAGTACAGCTAAAAAGCATACTGAGAATTCTTGTACAAGATAAGACGTTATAGTTGATGCAGTTTTAGGCCTTATGACCTTAGTACAAGATGTTTGTAAGACAAACAGGCTAAAAGAACAGGATGTAAGGGTAAGGAGTATCCGGGAATGGCCAGTGTCCAGGATGGGCTGCAGTTAAGTTAACTGATAAGTAGAAGGACAGGATGGTAGTTATGTCTGTGCTGTTAACGAACCAATTAAGTTGGTATAAGCATCTCCTGTGCAAGCTTCAAAGGCTGCCAGAAGCGATGAAGATTGTTGGAAGAAGAAAACGACCCTCAGGGACCACCACCACATTTCTGTAAGCATGTGGGACACTTTCTAGAAAATGATGCAATCCATAAGTAGCCTCATGAATATGTATGCATGCCCAGTGGCTATATAAGGATGGCTTGTGTAGCCCTACTGGGACACACTTTAAGAGGAGCTATCCCCCATGTCTCCTGACACCACAATAAAGAATACTTGCTTGTCAACTTGAAAACTTTGTGGGCTAGTTTGTTCCTGGAGTTTTGTCCAAATCAGGTATTCACGTGATTGAAGTTAAGCAGTAGCTTATAAGCTTTGTTAGACCAAAGATCTTCTTGAACTAAACTCTCCTCACCCATGAAATTATCACTGAGACAGTAAAAACATGATTATTAGTACAGTTTGGTGCACACTGTCTCCCTAAGGAGATATTTGGTGGCTCAAAAAAGGACTCAGGGTACAGCCAAGATGCTATTCTAATGCGGAGGATTAGCAAGGAAATTGCATTTTGGCTATAAAGCTGCTTGATCATCCCACTTAACATGGCTTTGTCAGGGGCTCCTGCCAATAATGTTAATCTTTTCCTCCTAAGAGGGTTAGAAGATGTGCAGTGAAACCCTGCCAGCTATTTTCAATGTCAGGTGCACATTTACTGGGACAGCTAAAAAGGCTTGATTCTCCTCTCTGTCGTAGCCCCTTGTTTGAAGAAATTTGCTCCTATTCTATAAGCAATTTGGCATGGTAAAGGCCAAACAACTGCTTGTTTCCTGCGGGATATAATCTCAATAATTTTATAAGATAACTCTTCATAGATATTGGTTAATTCACATGCTAGTCTTGATGTAGCCTCTTGGTAGTAAGTGGTGTGCTAATTGCTGTGGAGAAGGACAGATTGTCATGGATCTGTTAATTCTTTAAGAACATAGTAAGACATGGCTCTATAGTGTTTATTAACATCTAGGCAATTGGCTGGATAAGCCGAAGCTAACAAGATGGGTTGCAGGCTAAATCACAGGAGAGTCCTTGATCCTATCTTTACCAAAACTTCTCTCTGAAGCTACCTGATGTCCCAAGTAGCTTAATTTTTTGCTTACATTTCCTTATCTATAAACTGGGTGATAAATGTACTTAGCAAATGTGAAAATATTTAGGCTAAATTGACTTAGTAATGTATTTTTAAATACTTGGAAGGAATGTGGTATTATAATTCAAGGTGTTAATATTTTATTTTGTTATAAAGTTTTAACCACTTATATAAGTGATAATTTTTCATAACTGTGTATGAAATGTGTGATATTACATGTCACAATTTACTCAATGTGCTTGTTTTACCTGCCAACTTTCTGAAATTTGGCTCTTTAACGAGCAAACAGATAATTCTGAATGAAAATTGTCATGTTTTCATGACAAAAACTAGATATATTTTTATTGTTTTTATTTTTAAACTAATAAAATCCTGTCAAGACTAATGCTTTGTAGTATAAGGATTCCTGCTGTTCACACCCAGGAAAAATAGCTGTCTCTGAAGCCTGACCCCAAACAAGAGCTTTACAGGTTCTGGAAAGCAGGGTATCTGTGACTCAGTATTCCTGCATTAACATTGGGGTATAATATTGACACTTCCCTTGCTTAACCTTAGAATTTTGCCTTCCCTGGAAGAGTGTTTGAATTTGTCCATGCACTGTTAGTACTGAGCACAAAAATCTTATCATGGCATTCTGCTTTTGTGCTTCACTGTATACCCCTTTCTCCTGCTCTTTTTCTGCCTGCAAGGACTTGATAACAGTCGGCAAAATAACAGGGATGTTCCTGGTTGTATGGTGCTAGAAAAATTAAAACGAAGATGTAGAAAACTTCATGCGGCATGCAATTTCTGATATGAAAGAACAAGAGGGACATATTTTGTTAATTTAGTTGATTGACAATTAAATTCTAAATACCAGTGAAGACCCGTGGTTAATTTAGTTTTAGTGGGAATTACATATTCAAAAATGCAAGAAAGTCCTTTAATATGTGTTTAACTTAGGGAATTGTTACAATTATAATGTATAAGCTTTCTTCAATTATCTATTTCAAACGTCAGCATCAGAGATCCTCAGAATTTACCCAAAATATTTTTGTATGCAATATTTGATAGTGCACTTCACCAGCAATTTCAATAGAATGACCACTAATAATCCCAGTACACTTACAGTATTTTTGTCAGGTAGAGTAACAATGTTTTCTGTTCTTGATACCTTTGTCTACTTAAAAGCACAACTGTTCTGTCTGGTTAGGAGCTGAGTGGTCTCCGGTCTGCTATTTGAATGTAAAATGATAACATATGCGGAGATAATTATGTGAGAATGGGAACACTGTTTAATTGAAACAACCAGTTTTAAGCAAAAATACACACCATCAAATTTGGAAGCGACACAATGTTATAGTACTACCTGTTTACTGATTTTGTTTTGTAATTTGCTTTAAATTCTTAACCGTGAGAAAGAATCACACCCCACATTTGTGCTTGAAAATGTTTTACTTGTTGTTAGCTAAGGAAAAGGAAATAATATTTCTTTGATGCCACATGCTGCTTAATTGCACAGCATACTGCACAGAATATTGTGTACAAAGGTCTTGGATTTCTAAAACAGGGCTCAAACCTATCAGGAAAATTTGCACAATGCACAAAAAGAAGCACAGGATTCTATGTTGATGTAACTGTACTATAAAAATGTTTAAACAGTTCAGAGAAAGAGCGACTTATTTAAGCTTTGCTAATGAGTGAACAGGTGACCTCAGTATTGCAAAAGTAGTCTGGGAGCTACTTCAGATAACAACCCATGTTTCAATTAAAACAAATAAAATACTGATGTTTACTGTTTTGTCCAGCATAGGTTTTGAGGTTCAACTTGGACAGAGTCATGCCTGCATTGTAAAATCTCTCTTTTCTTCTGGATGATGCAACATTTTTAAGATTTATGCCTCCAAGAAAACAGATGTTTGGGACCCCAGAGAAGACTTTTTATATTTTAGTTAAGATCAGTGAAAATTACGAATTTTTAAAAAGTCATTATTGGATTTTCTTATTCCAACTAAACTGCATTCCTTTCTCAATTTAGTGGATTTATCTTAAAATATAAACTTTACAGGTGCACAAATTTAATGAGTAACTAGTAGGGAGGATATAAATTTAATTCTTCCCAATTAAGCAATTTTTGTACTAGCTGTTTAGAAAAATATTTAGGATTTACTTTTCTTGATATTTCTGTGAGGTTTTTCTGAACTTTTTCTTAACTTTCCATTTGTGACCATGGCTTAAATAGTGCAAAATGTGTTCTAATTAAGATCATCAGTTACTAGGTAAAAATACAGCATCTTTTCTTACTCAGCTTAACTGCACGTGCTTCTCCATATTTCATACTCAGTTTTTTTGACAAACCGTCTCAATGTTTAATCTCTGGCTCTGGAGATTTGACATAATTTCTGTAATTGATCCATACACCATGAGTAAGCAGTCAGTTCTGATGGGGAACATTAAAGAATTTAAAAATATGAATCAGTGCATCCAAGATTTGTTATTTATTGCGAATTCTGGATTTTAAAATTTATTTTAGAAACTATCACATCTAATTTTCACCTTTCTCTGACTTCTTGGCATAATCTTCTGACAATTCTTTCTCCTCTTCTCCAAGTCTTATCTGTCCAATGTGCTCCTGCAGCCTCTTGCCCTCTAATGATGCTCACTTCCCATTCCTAACTCCTACTGCACAGAGTCCCCTTCTTTATTGTGCCACCCAGCCTGGCTAGTATATCTCATCTCTGGACTCAGTATAGTTTAGCCCTTTTTTATTTCCAGCAGGTGTTCTTGCTCCTTTTCATCCAGCGGATTTACATTTTCTTTCTATTTTATATGAATGTTGCCTGACCCCTGAGCAGAGGCACAATTCATACTAGCAACATATAGACATATGTCAGTTATTGTTGAAATGTTTTATACTTCAGATTTTAAAGAAATCAGTTCTTAATAGCTTTAAGTCTGCTTCATTCTCCTCTCAGCTTTTCTCAGTATTATGAATTGTAAATATGAATTATTCAGGATGGAAGGGAGCTCGGGAAATTGCTTAGTACAAAACCCTGCTCAAAGCAGTGTCGGCACTAAGTTCACACCTAGTTGCTGTGGGCTTTGATTAACTGAGTCTGGAAACAAACTGTCTTGGCAGCAGCAATCTATCTTCGCATGTTGGGTTTGTTTTTTTTTTTTTCTGTATTTTGAGTCAGAAATAATATCAGTAAAAAGCTTCTGTTTTCTCAGGAATATTCCCAGGTTCCCCTAGATGTTTTTACCTTCGGTTAAAAAAAGTCTGCTTCCTTCAGCCTTTCCTCACTGGGAAAGTGCTCCACTCCCCAGGCATTTCAGTGGCCCTTTGTATACCAATTTATCTATACCCTTCATACATTCGGGACCCAAAACATTTTGAGATGAAATCTGAAGTTTTGAAAACACCAACAAAGAGCTCCTGAAACACACCTTTACGGCACATCTTTGGTGGTTTGGCACCAAACTATCACCCTGCTGGTTTTTCTACTTCGTTTTACAGCATGTGTATTGTTGAGCAGCTGTGCTAAGCGTAATTACATTCAGTCTAATAGCAATAGATTGTTTTTAGTCTTTTGATTGTGCACTTGCTTCTATTTGCAGGAATACATTTCTGGAAGTTTATACTCTGGTGTTATGCTGTTTGAAATATATAATTTACAGAGATGACTTACACAGTGCAACTCAAACCTAAAATAGATATAAACAAGTGTTTTATGATTGTAAGCTGATCTACTGTGTATACTGGCTGATTTTTGCAGTTCATTTATTCTATAGCACTCAGGTTTCATCAGCAACACTGCTTCCAGAATTTTCTCAAACAACTCTTTTGGGCATGAATACATATTACACTTGTTTATGTTCTGCAACGTGGTGGATGGTGTATCTTTCATTTACTTATTTATTTCTTCTAATATATGCACATTTGCATTTGGATGTTTCTTAGTAAGGCAAACATTTTAAGCATATTCGTTTGCATGTGATCCTGGGGGATGAAAATCTTTCTGATTATGCAACAAGTATTTGCTACAGGAACTCCAGAAAATGAAGTATTCTTCTTGCGATTCTCCTTTTAAAAATATCTTTTTCTTTAGCATCTATTTCTCTTAGAGTGAAAACTTTGAAATGACATTGAAAATAACTGTTATGCTTCAATAAATTTCCTCATAATTAGCCTACATGACCAACATCTGAAGTAGTGTTGTGGTTGTTAAATGTTTTCTGAAGCAGGAAGCTTAAAACCCATAGGCCTCCTGTTGAAAAATACTTAGTTTGGTTCATATATCCACAAACTGGAAAATTATAAACTGCAGTGGTATTGTAGACATGCTGGAAATTTGGATAATTTAGATTTAATAAAAATCTTTTTCCTAGAAAGTTGTGCTAAGGAAATACTTATATTGGCCTCCTACATAAACTTAAAACAGCCATGTACGAATTATGCAGTTTTGACTAATGTACAGAATTTATTTGGAATCTACATTGCTTTTCCTAAAATACTTTTTATATTGGATTTAAGAAATCACTAATTTGGTACAATACAACACTTTCTCTTTCCTGGTTATATTTTAATTTGTTATAGTCCCATTGCCTTCATGGTCAAGGTTCACAGACATTTATTTTAATATCAAACTCTTAGTAAAACAGAAAACAAAGCTAAACATGCTGGTATATTCTTCAATTTTATAGCCTTTCTCTTTGAGGGAGGAGGATGATTATTTATTTTTGGTAAACTCATTAAAATTATTTTTCTTGGAGTTGTCAACATTGTGTAGTCTAGCATGTAGCATGTAGTACATATTTCTCTTGCCATCCTGTGTTTTTGTTTCAGATGCATGACATTACATGGCAAAACTTGTCAGAGTGCATTTAAGCTTTGGCTGCTGAGAATATTGAAGCAGTAGGATTGTGTTATTCCACCTCTATTCTTCAATATATATTCTGCCATTACTGAGACCAGTTAAAAGGAAGGAAGTTACGTGAGTGTCTGAAATCTGCTGTAATATACAGACTTAAAATAATGCAAATAGTGTGACAAGCTAAAACATGTTAAAATGCAAAGTGACTTATGCAAAATTGTAAAAGTACATTAAATGTCTGCCATCCACTGTGCACATGAGATGGGGTTTATTAATTTTTATGAAACAAAGGTGAAATTTGGCTTGCATCTATTGCTTCTTGTAGCTGGGAAACACTGGGAACCCTGACTCACTATGGTTAAATTTTGCATGCACAGTGAATTAAATTTTACATGCACAGTGAATTATTTTTTGAGAACATTCCGGTTGTGTTTCTGTAAAGGTTTAGATCTTATTGTTTGAAAATTAGGTTTTAATCTGCGTGAATGAAGGAGAGGCATCACCTTACTGATGTGCTCCCAGGAGTCATCAGATTTTTTGAGGCAACATGTAACAGCTGCCAGCTAATGTGGGACACAGGTAAATGTCCCATCAAGTAACAAGAGATGGATAAATATTGAGGAAGGAAAAAAGATCAGACCAAGAACTGGAATTTCAAAGATGATGGAGATCAGGTATGATAATCTTTCAGGAGAATCCTTAGAGCAAGGGCCCAAGGAATTTTAGGAAATGATCCTCTGTCCCACTTAGTCTTTTTTTTCCTCCTTTTTTTCTGTCTTTTCTTTCTCCTTCTTGTGACACATATCTGAATTCAAGAGGGTCAGAGGGAAAGGGAAGTATCTTTTTATCCTTATTGAAATCTGTAGCAGCCTTTTCAATAAGGCATGCATTGTACCTGAAAGTTAAATCGCATTTGTTAGGGCCATGTCTAATCTTTCTCCCTGCCTTCAGACATGTCTGAAATCATGTGTGCTAGTACTAATTTCTTCTGTTTCCCGTAGCAGAACTTCTGTCTTCTTTGAGCTGAAAACAAACTTCAGAAAAATCTTTCTGAAGTAACCCAGGGAATTAATTTGCCCAAATAGACCAATTTGTTTCAAACAATGTGAGAATATCTTCTAGGCTTTTCTTTTACTTCATAGTAAGTTCTGTCACATACCCCTCTTAAAACTTAACTACAAATTATTACTTTCTAGTCCAAAATAGCAAGTTAATTTACAACTTGTTGTTGAATTGCACACTGTAGTCTTGGTTTCCTTAATCTTAGTCATAATTTTTTAAGACAAATGGTTAAAAAAAAAGAAAAGGTATTTCAATGTCTCATATGGTATTTCAGAATAAGTATGTAAAAATAGTCATTTTCAAACCCCAAACCCCATATAACCTTTTTTATAATGAAATTCAAATCTATTTGATAAGATTTAGTTCTTAGGCATAACATATACCTATGTTGCTTATATGCAAACTGGAATATCAGACATTTGCATCACTTTTAAAAGGTTACAGAAGTTTATGAAAGCATCCAACACGGAAATAAAACTCTATCCAGCAGATTTTCTGTTGGTATAAAAGTTGCGTATACAATGGTAATATCAGTTCTGTCATTAAAGGCCTATATAAATGTATCTGAATTATGGAAATCCAAATATGCAGACTTATTCTATTTTGTACAAATATTGTTTCAGTTAATTATATGAGCACTTAATAAGACCCAAGTAATTCTGCATGTTGGTTCTATACATTTAGGTTTTTAATTTTCCTTCTCATGAATTGTAAGGTTGACAGTAAAATCTGTTGGTTATCAGAATTCTTCTAAAAATTCAGAATTCTTCTGCTGTTTGATTTTAAGTCCAAAAATAAAAAAAAAGCAAATTGAAAATTAATAACTTTTTTAAAAAGCCAGAACACATATCCTTAAAACCTCCTATTTATAATGATTTTGGTGCTGTTGATGAATGAAATGTTCGTGGGCATGGAAGAAGATACCAATCAAAAATACCATTTGCAAGTCATAGATTATACCAAAATTAAATGTTCCATATTATTACACACTGTAGTAAAATTACTACAGGCATGTACCAGGCATGAAAAACTTGTCTTCTGAAATTCACACTACCTCCTTGTTTCCAACACACATAAATAGATATTAAACATACTGTATAAAATTTCCATCATTTTAGGTACAACTTATTCCACTAGTAATTAACACTTAGCTTTTATATAAAATAAAGACTATTCAATGATTAATTTCACCTGTGATGAGTTTATTTCATCTTTGTCAAACACTTGATGTAAAGTGTTTTGAAAATTTTTCATTTTTCCCCTTCAAAATGTTTCTACTTTTCCTATCTTTCAGTAATAAATTAACTACAAACCGAACACTGCCAAAAATATCCTCTTAGTGCAGGGTTGCCTTAGGATGCTAGGTTATCTCAGTGGGAAATCAGACATGTCTGGCAAATTAGGGGAAAGCAGAGAGTATCACAGCTAGAATCCTATATTGCTTTTAGCCTGAGAATAACTTTCTTGCAGTTACATGTTGCTACAGTGAGAAACAAATCTATGGGGAGATGTTCATTGTTTGAGTTACTCAGACTTACCTTTCATGATCTTTCCCACTTTTCAGATACTTCAAATAATCTCAGCTAGTAGGAAATCTTCTTCTGTGTCTGTATTATCTTTGGTGAATGTTTCCAACAGGATTTTTCTGTTTTTACCACTCTTCCTTCTTCTTTCTTTTTCTGTTTTCTTTTTTTTTTTTCTTTTTCTGTCTGAATGCCTGCAAGTTCACCAAATACTCATTCAACTCAATAGTCATAACAGAGTATGACCTTATGCAGAAATAAAAACTGTTACTTTAGAAAACAAAAGTAATACTGTTAGTAAACAATTAAAGAAAACATTTTTTTCCTGTGAGGGTGACTGTTCAGAGAAGAACAGAGAAGTTGTGAAGTATTTGTCCCTAGAAATATTCAGAAGACATCTGTACGTGGTACTGGGCAACGTGGTCTTGTTCAGCCTGTTTGAGGAAGGGCTTGGATCAGATGACCTCCAGAGGTTCCTTACAGCCTCAACTATTTTATGATTCTGTGAATGATGGAAAGAGGAATGGACTTAAACAATGGTGTGTATGGTCTGAAGATTTATGTGGATGCTAGGTTTTTACATATATAGATTCTTTGATTCCATAGTAGCTTTCTCTTAAGGCAAATACTCAAGAAAGAGCAAACTGATGTAGCGGAGCTGCCATTACAGTGCAAGATAATCTGCGTATATAACAACTTCTATGCATTTTGAGTACTGTGATGCTGTGAACAATAACCATTCATAGCTTAATGACCTGGCCAATGGAGCAAAGTGTTCTGCCAATGCTGAGGAAGCACGCAAACTTCATGATGCTTTCCAGCATTTGGATTCTCCTTGTTGATTTCATAACCTTTTCCTAAGTAACTGAAAACCCTAGTCATTACTAATTCCATAGTCATCACTACTTAAGAAGAGATTTAAAATCTGTTTTACACATAGTATAATTACATGCACATTAAAGATAATTATGTTTTGAATGATGCCAAAGTTAGGAAGTGTCTGAGTTGTAGTTGCCTACCACATGCAAGCCAATACACTATATATAGAATTAAAAAATCATAAAATCAGCTAGGTTGGAAAAGGCCTTTAAGGTCATTGAGTCCAACCATTACACCAGGACTGCCAAGACCACCACTAAAACATACCACATATGCAGTGATATACTGGAGTTTAGTGATATGATTGTTTTCATTTTCTCCATGGGCTTTACATTATTTCATATACAAACTGAACACTATTTGTGATGTGCTAGGGAAGTCCTCCATAACTTTATTAATTTATACTAACAGTCCAGTGTTTTAATTAGTAGAATTATGCTCATCTGATTTGTAAAGGAACTAGGC
The DNA here is from genome assembly GCA_009867235.2 of Psittacus erithacus. NCBI lineage: Eukaryota > Metazoa > Chordata > Aves > Psittaciformes > Psittacidae > Psittacus > Psittacus erithacus. Next base: position 38,645 of record WYDI02002328.1, read on the forward strand.
AGTGACACATACTTGAAGGGGAAAAATAAGCAGGTAAGTGCAAGTAAATATATTGCTATCACCATCTGGGCAAAATTAATGTTGGGGTGTTAGCATACATAAATGATCTCTCCTTAAAAAAAAGAGGGAAGCAAAAGATGCTATAAGTGGTCCCATATCGGCTGAGATCTATAATACCAGCCAGTGCACATTAGTGAGAAGTGCACCTAAGCTGTGAGACATACACCAGCAACTGAAGAAGAAAACCTATCTTGAGATATTCATACAGACATGAGAAATATATTTCAAGTACTGAGGAGGTACATCAGACTAGAGTACACCATGTGAGGCTAACATCAGCAAAAGTTGAGCATTGATTATAGAGTCAGTCAAGCTGAGTTCAAACAGCATTTGTGGAGTAAGCCTGTACTCTAGCTCCTCCAAGACACTCCTTCTAGACTGACATTATTGCAAGACCTGGGGTCAGTTTTGTGCACACTGAAATTTTTCCTTCATTTGGTGATAAATGTGTGCACTTCAGGAAAATGGTAGTTCAGATGTTATTAGTACTTGGCATGTTTTAACTAGGCCTTATGCCCTTGCTGTGTGAAGCTCCTCACTGACAGCATAAAATCAAATGCCTGGAATAAAAGGTAGCAGAATAAAAAGATTAATTTTTGCATGTATTTGGCTCTGTCATCAGAGATAGAAACCCTAAGTAATTTCTATGAAGCAGATTATCCTTCCATGTGGACTCAGTGTAATGCCATGGGTACCTCTGTGGCACAGTAGGGCACCACTCCTAGCTAAAAAGATTTCCTCACCCTGCTTTGATACTGCTTAAAGCTAGATGTTTTAATGAGATTTAAATAATAATAATGCTGATTTCCCTTAGCCTTTCACCTGAAATCTGTCCTTTCAAACACATTAGTCTTAACCACGAATGAATATCACTGACATACACATCTTAAAAGAAAATTGCTACGTACGAGTCTTGGAGATGACATTTTCTTTTCTGCTTCCTTTTTTCCATTTTGGTTTGGTTTATTGTGGTTTGGTTTTTTTGTTTGTTTGTTTTGGTTGGTTTTTTTTTTTTTTTACTTATGAAAGTAAATTACTTATGTCTTTGGCTAGTATAATTTTTGTTTTTGATAAAGAAACAGGACTGGACTTTTTTTTTTTTTTTCTTTAACAACACTGTTATCAGCTGCCTGAGGTAGGGAATATGTATGTTCTTATGAGCTATTGCTTTTTCTATGGCAGTCTAAACTTTCCAGAAACAAAGTTAACAGTTTTCATAGGTAAGACATATCAATCATAATCAAAATTTTTACCATTTTGTTTTTTTCAGAACAGACATTTAGCATACTACAATAAAATATTTGAAGCACAGAATGTCATAAAAAAGTTTTGTTTATTCAAATGAGACTTCTTGTTTGACATTTAACTATGACTGCTCAGCTGCCAAGATTATTATGGTACTTGCAGCATTCGCAGTGCCAGGAAGACATCTGTTAAAGACTTAAATTTAATGCCTAGCGTGAACAAGGTGCATCTTCAACAACCACTCTCCATATGAGAATACTCCAAGATCAGAATATGAAGTTGTAGTAGTCTGTTCTCTTATACATAAGTACAAAATTAATTTAGAAAATCTATCTACAGATGTGCTAGACTGAGTTGCTGTTATTACCACCCCGTTATGCTTCTTAGTTTTGATCTCACCATTCCTGTTTCAGTAAGCTTTTATTCCTTCTTCGGTATTTTTAACTTGTGTGTATAATTACTTTTCAACTTCTGAATAATTATTAGGATTCTAGGTGCTCCCATATTATAAATTGCAGTGAATTTGCCTTACGAATTCTACTCTGATTGTGCAGTTCATAAAATCTGTGTCCTTTCAGTAGGGTTTTGATAAAGCTCACGAATGACAAAAATGGTATTTCGTTAATTACTAATGTCATGTCTTTAATATTTCACAGTGGTTCACATGATAAAGTCAGATAATTCCAATTATTCATCTTCAATAAATGTAAAGGAAATGCTAGATTTTTTATCTATTACATAAAAACCCACCTGATACACATGGTTTTCTTTTAGTGACATATGTATGCATGTAAGGATCACGTATGTTACTGTGTGATTACTGTAGCTGATAGATAACTCTAGTTCTGTTGGAAATTTCCATGGACAAATCACAGTTGTTTCTTTCAGTACCTCTGAGTGCAGAATTTCAGATTAGTGTCAACATTTTTGTTGTCACTGTGACTGGAGAATAAGAATGGCAATAGGTCTCTTCAAAGCATTTCTATTACTATGGAGTTTAATTAGAAAAACTGCCTCAAAGCAAGAGTTGTCATCAGAGATCACATGTAGCTTTCAAGCCCACTAGCATTAATCTTCTTTGCATACCTTTAAAACTAAAAACCTTTCTAATTAAACTCTGAAAGCCTCTTATCTCTGAGGCCTGTCTGATGCTGTAATGGAATACATTATTCCCAGCAACAATGAACGAAATTGTAATTCCCCACATAATACAAATCAGGTTGACTGTGGAACATTATGTTCATTAGAAAGTAATAGATTTTCTTACATATTTGATCAAAGCAGCTGGTATTTAATACAGGTTGAGAAGCAGAATACCGTTTCATACTATTTATTGGTTAAGTCATGGCAAGGTCTGCAATTTACTGAAAAACCAACAGAGCAACATCATGGGATGCTTACGCTACCTAGACAATGTACATAATGGTCAACAGATAAACTAGCACAGACAATTTGATGGGAAGAAATATAACTTTCAGGACATTATAGTATATTTTTGCCTTTTAAAAATGCAAGTGAGAAGTGAGTGTGAATTGAGAATAATAAAAATACTGGTTTTTTATGTTTTTGAGGTTCTAAAATACATGCTTCATCTGACATTGGGAAAACTCCCTGGCTTAGGGGTACTCAGCTAAATCAATAGATCAAAGAGAAAGAAACACCAAGGTCTCATCTTTTCCAAACTGGGCAATGTTCTATGTAATGAGAACAAGATATGCTTTCTTAGAATATGGTTATTTGCTCTTCCTTGACATTCCTCCTGTGCTAACACTCCAAGGAGTTTGATGTTGCTTACCTGTCCCTTGTCCACCTCTTCTGCAGTGGCGCAGTAGAAGCGTACACAATCAAATGCTTACAAGGCACAACATCATCTATATCAAAATAAAGAGAGGCAGACCAGCAGTATGTCTCTTTAGGAATGAGAGTAACTTATTCCAATGAAAACTTTACAAACCTCACTAAGCCTTTTAGTCTTAATAATGACAGATGGTGGCAGCATAGCACAGCAGAGGTTTATCTGTCTTGCACAGAGGGACAACTTGTGCTAGTTTGTTCCAACTTTTAATAAAAGGGGTGCCTAGAAGAAAGTTAAAAATTAATATACAATATAGAAACTTTTTTCCTGTTTTCTGTTACGTAGCAACTAAATATTTTTTGTTATATATCCATTTTGAGAGCATTTTTTGATAATGCCTAACTTACACTGTTCTTAGCTTGTACAATATTTTGTACTCCTAATTGTTCTCTGTATTGTTCTTTTCAACCTCGGTTACATTATCTATACATGCAGCCACACACATTTCTATTCAAAATTTCCTGGTAAGATATCACAATCTAAAACATAAATTACCGTTGCAGCCCAGGCTTTCCTAGGAAAGGCCGAAATTTTATAGGGAGATGTGGTGTAGAAAAATACCATTTTCCATCTTGGTTAGCAGGGTGGGATGGCTGCTATTACAGCAAATGAAGTGTTGCCAGACAAAAACTTACCAAAATATATTCCTTACCTATTGACATATTAGATTGATGCAAACAGCATGAATGTTCTCCCTGTTTTGTTTCTATCTTGTATCTACATATCCAGTTCTACTATTTGTTGTGAAATATTGAATGTAAGGCCTTTATCTTCAAAAATAGGAATTGAAAAAAAATCATACCTATCTGGCTACCTAACCTACCGTGTAAATGCAAATACCAATATTATTTTTCATCTCCTTAGTGTTTTATTAAACATCTCATTTCATAATAGAAGGCTTGTAATGCACGAAACACTAAGCAAACTACAAATCTGTGCTAAAAATTGCAACACTCTTGATGTCCTGAAAGACAATAGGAGTAAAACTGCCATTTGAAAGATCAGCAAATTATTCCAAGCTCTTAGAAAACGGGAGTTCCAATATTCTGCATAAAACTGGTGTACTGATATTTTATTTTATATGGAAAAATGGTCTGTGCATAGTATAAGGCAAGGGAAGTTCAAAAGAAGGATATCTGTTCAGTCTTCAGTGTTTATTTTTAAACATTGCTGAAACAAATGTGAGGTAGAATGTACCTGATCAGGCTTGTTGTAACATCCACGTGCTTCTTTTGCAACAAATGTTGTGGAATAGATTGCCTAATGTAGTAAACCCAGCCACAACTACTTTGTATGTAGATGATCCCTACACGAAACGTAAATAAATAAGAAGACAGTGTTTCAGTTAATGACATTTGAATTTCTGTAAATGTTCAAACCACTTTTCTCTTCTTATTTCTTTTTCATTGATTTCCAAATCAGTTTTTCTCAGTTTTACTTACTTTAGGGTTTGTTTTTTTTTTTCTTAAGTTGCATTCATTCCTTTCAGTTATCCTTTGTTTCACTTGTGTTCTCGTTTCCTGTATAGCTTTTTGATTAATTATATTTGAAATAATAAACATAGATTGCCTGTCTAAATCTGATGCAAATTATGCATCAAGAAGTTAAGTTGCATAGCTGTAGACAGACCTGCATGTTAATTTGTCTTGCTATTTAGTTTCTGCTCTAGTAGAAGTGCTGTAGCTTTTTACAGGTAGCTTTCATATGAAACTGGAACGTCATCTCACTTTCTCAGATCTTACTAATCTTCTGGTATTGCTGTTAGAAAAACTTCCTATAGAATTATACTGTAATAACTCTTCCTATGGAACTTTTTCTTATTTAATTAATTCATTTCACATAGTGGATAGAAAGAGTATAATTTTCCTTTTTTTGTTTGTTTTGGGTTTTTTTTGTTATTTTGTTTTTTTTTTGTTTGATTTTTTTTCTTTGGTTTGGGTTTTTTTTTTGTTTCTTTTTTTTTTGTTTTGGCTTCCCTTTGCCATCTTCCTATCGTAAGACTTTTCTTTTCCCTCTTATTTTTCCTGAGAATTTTTTTAAGACAAAATTAATGCCTCACATTTTCAAACTAACTTTGCTTAATGGAAATAAAAAGGATAAAAATAGTGTAATAAATAAAAGAGTCTGTATACTTGCCTTAACAAAATGTATTTATAATTAAAAATATTGAATATAGTGAGATTAAAACTAATGAATATAGCTGGGGTTGGGGATGGAATTTTAAAAAGACTGGAATAGAAACAGATACTCATGAAAATAAGATTAAATTTATTACTTTTAAGACAGAGTTGTCTGTACATTTTATTGCTTTTTAGATTCCAGGCTGCTGGAAAATTCTGACCTTTTCCTTTATAAGACTTATCAGAAAATAAAGTCTATAAATCTATCTGGCTTTTTCTGCCACTCTAATGAACAAACACACAGAGACACACACACAAGGAAAGAATTCAATAAAATAGGTTTAACATATATCTCTTATGTCTGGGTGTATTAAATTCTTGCTTAGACTGGGCACTAAAGAATGAAATAAAAAACCTGAATTATTTGAAATCAGATTGTGTGATCTGTTTTGACACACTTTCATTTGAGATGTAAAAAGAAGTTCAGGATTCTGTCAGAATCAGTCAGATGGAGAAGTGAGGTGAATCATCAGATGCAGTCAGTGACATGTGAACAAATTCCTGTCTCTGGCAATGTGCCAGCTCATTGCTCAGTGCTGGTGACTTTCACCTGCTGTTGGATCTAGAAATATTAGTTAGACGAAGTTGGAACTTGCTGATGACTTTCATTTGAAGTGTAAGGTTAGTCTTATATTGGCTGGTTCTTAAATAAAACCTGGGAGGCTTAAAATTCTCTTTTATGGAAACACACAGCAGTTTCATACTGAGACGTGCACTAGATAATTCTCAATCAAAAAAGCAGTGATAGTCATCATTGTTTCTGCATAGTAGTAACTCAAGACATTAGGCTATTAGAAAACTCAGTGTTTTTTGTAAAGCAGTACAAACTGTGTACTGGAAAGTAGTAATAAACTATACAAACTTATAGTGAAATTCTGGTAAAAAGTGAATTCTTCTGTGTTCTGAAGCCCAGCATTAGAGAGCAGCACCATTAGTTAGCCTTCATGATCATAGTTACCAAAAAAAACCCCAAACCTAAACATACTGAAAAAACCTTGCTCCTTCTGAAGGCAAATGACGATATAAATAATAACCTCAGGGCCCACAGACATCTGAGTGTTTAAACCACCTCACTTTTCAATTAACTATTTGATTACAGAATGGTATTTTAAAAAAGATCCATGGAGGTGATAAAGCAAGTTACACTTGTCAAAAAACTTGTCAAGATGCTTTAAAAAGCAAGAACACATAATGACAACATAACTACGAATGTTGTTTTGTGACTGGTGCTGCCTGCTTTACATGCAGATTTTTGGCAGCTGCTCTCATTACTTCTACACAGGATCTTTAAGTAAACTGACTGTATTAGTTCTAACATGATATGTGCAATCCATATAAGTGAAAAGAAATACCACAGTGGAATAAGTCTTAATGCTGGTGTGAGAGTCAAGGCTCAACTGAAACTATAACATTGTTAAGTGTTGAGGAAATATTGGTTCCCACCTTCATCATCTTCACATCTTTTCTTCAGACTGAATGACCATCTTCAGTTCCTACCATTGCACAATATGGGTTGCCTAAAGTCTTATTTGGAGTGTCGACAACCTTGGATATAAAGTTCTGGCTGTGTTAATATTAAGTAAATACATCCTCTTCTTAAGCCCTCAACCTGTTTGCATTAAAAAAAAAAACCAACAACAAAAAAAAAGGCCAAAACAACCCAAACCTCGAATTTACAATTGTGTAAAATTAGATAAGCAAGTGTTCTGACTTAGAAAGCAATGAATGATGTCCAAATATCTTGGAGAAGATGATGACAACAAAATGCCAAGAAACACTAGATACTTTATTTATTTATTTATTTATATATTTACATGAAATTAACAGTTGTTTTATTTGTGTTTTGAATGCTTTTATAGTGGTTGAAGATTGTTTCTTATAATGGATTTGGGCAGATAAAACTCCTTATGCATGCACCATTATTTCAAAGTCATTTTGGCTGTGCGACTGCAGAAACCTGAAGTTCCTATCTGGTTCTACATGGAGGTGTGTATCTAAGGTTCTTTAACAACAGGAGGAGCAAACATAACTGCTTGGTTTTTCAGTTCAGCATTCACTTTGTGTTTGATCCTGAGTCAGTTCATTTTGCTTCCAATGGCAAGTTTTTGGCAAAGATGAAAAATGTGAAAGTTTATTTTTCAGGTGCAGGGAAAGAATATTAAGAATGACAGAAAAATGAAACTGTATCCTTCCCTTAGTTACATGTCATGCCAAAGCATAGCATTGTCATCCTCAAGGGAAAATAGACTGAACTGAATAAGGTGTTTTAAGATCAGCTACCCATTGCTGATTTTGTTCTGCAGATATGATGTAGTTTGTTGATGTGCTGCGTATGTCCACACTGTTAAACATTAAAGATCTCCCTCCCTTCACAGGGTACTGATTGTTTTGGTCAAAATGCTATTTAAATGAAAACAACATCTGTTCTGTTCTCAAAGTCAGAATTTCTGTTTGTTTGAGTTTTATCTTTTTATAATTTGTTTTCTTTAGTCATGGAAATAGTTCAAAATTGTAAGGTGACCAGGATAGTAATTTTGAAAACCTGAACTGCTTCAGTTTTAATGGAAGCTTTAAATCCAAAACCTTCCGCCAAATGCTTTTCAACAAATGGACAAAGTAGCTATAAAAGTATATTTCCTATATATGCATAATAGAAACCAGAAACTATTTGTTCTCCTTACCCATTACTGTGGCTCCTTTAATTTCCATTTGTGTTTTTGTGGCTGAGCAATGATGACCAGTTTAGCAATAACATTATCTTTTACTGCTTGAAGTTTCCCCATGATGTGATGAACAATAAATATTATTTTTAACATGATCATTGTTTGAGACTGTACAGCCCATTGGAAGTAAAATTAAATTGCATTTTTTAATTAAAGTGGCTTGTAGAATGTACAGCATAATAAAATATCTTGTTCTCAATAGAAATGAATTAAATAATATCTTCTGTGTATGGTTTCTTTTTGTTTCAAAAATAAAGTGTCAGAATACTCATGTCGAGAATAGGGTTCTTTGTTTCTGATCATTTCCCTGCTCTTTTCCTCCCCTGCACCTGTAATGTTTGCTTATTTTTATATTTTTAAAAATATCACACTAAATAATAAATTTCCCATCCTAAAAAAATTAAAAATAAGAAACCTGAATGGATGAGAATAACTTTCTTAAATATCATTTGAAACTACATTTTAGTTTCAATTTGACACTAGAATTTAGATTTGATGAAAGTAAGTATTTCTATCACAAGATGCTGAATTGTTGCAATTAAATTATTCTGCTTAAGCTTTTATTGAAGCCTTCATTGCAAAACACAGTCTTTTGGAAAAGCCAAAATATATGAAATACAGTGGGATTTGTTAAGCTAAGTTTTATTTATCTTCATATTATTTCCGCTATTATACAAAGAGATAACTAAATTTATAATTTTTACTATATATGTTTTCATAATAAATACAAGCTTAGCTTTTTTCATTTTTGCCATGAATAAAATTTAAAATGTTCAACTTGAAAAGAAACTAAATAATATGACAAGGCTTATTTTGTTGGTGTAGGATGGGATAAAATATCAACTGAATTTTGCTTCATTGCCTGTATGTTGGGTTGTCCTTACAGCTTCAGTAATGATTCAGCTTCCTAAAGAAATTCCTGCAGTGATTTTAGGTAAAAGTATGAGAAAAAAATAATGTACTTAAGTGGACTGAAATACCAACAAGGTATATTATGCATATCCAAAAAAGACTCCTATTTGTATTTTGTGAAGTTTCATCTTCCATTAAAAAAAACAAACAACAAACCATGGGGTAAGGGAATTTCAGATTAAAACCCATGGGTGTGATGATAAGCATAAAATCTTTCAGTTTCTGAAGAAGCATTTGTTTATTTATCAAAGATAATGTTGATTATCTTATTGATTATTAAAAAATCTTGTTGATTATTAAGAAAAATCCTGTTGATTATTAAAAAAAAAGTAGTAAATCAAAATGTCATTGCTCAAAGTGCTTTCAAAGTCTCATTATTCAATAGAACATTATGCTGTGATTAATAGGAAAATAATTTTTGTCCCAAAAAAGCCATTTAACCCTTAGTCAATTCTGCTACAATGCAGTCATGAGTAAGCTATACTGTCAAACAGGTGCCACCTCCAAAGTGTTGTATCACTCACTGTTGATCTTTTGTTTCTGTCATAAAGGCATTTCTTATTAATGGGATGGAACCTACATTCTAGTATCTTCTAGTAATCAGGATTAATGTCTGTAAAAGTTGTAAAAATTATCATCAAAGATACACCTTTCCTTACATTTGCTTTCCACTTTGTATTTTTAGGATCTTAAAAACTTTTGGAATAAATGCAGTCTTGGACTTTAAGAAGCCTCTATTGTTATCTTTTAAATGCATTATAAATAATAATAATCCACACTGTAGAGTTTCATATATAGTTTGTGCATCTGTCTTCCCTAGAACAAGTTCTACATCAGAAATTCAGCAGTTGTTACATATCAGCATCTATCTTGTTCTTACAAATATCAAGTTTTCCCCAAAATTTGAATGGATGTCACATTAAGTCATAGAAGAAACTTCTTTCCTTATCCTGTCTTATCTCATTCCAACAAGGGTATTGTTGAAGATTACTTTCTTTTTCAATTTAAAATCTACTCCCCACAGTTTATATTCTTTCTAGCTGTTTCTGGAGGAACATGGGAAAATTATAAGAGAAAACTGAATGTATAAAGTACTTTGATAGTTACGATTGAATATAAAGCAGTATTCCTTTTTTAATTAAAACTGTACTGTGTATTTCTCATTGTCCTCCCTCAGGTGGGGATAAATCCACAGAGAAGTTAATTCTAAAGCACTTTGAAGAGGCACTTCTGAAAGACTACTGAACTTATATTGTGAATAGTGATATTTCACTTGATATTGCTTTAAAAATCAACAGCGTCCCCTTGCAAACAGGTTACTTTATCTATTCTTATCAGACTTTGTGTTGCTGTTTTTAAGTGATTTTGGCAGCTCCCACAGTGGTTAGAACAAACTGCAAGTGGGATTTCAGTATTGTTTAAATTTGTAGTGATAACTATTTGTGTTATTTATTATTTTAATCACATAGAAAATTTAATCATTCATAGAATCTGAGATCAGATGTCACAAAACTGAATGGTTAGGATTGCTAAAACTAGTACTGTCAGAGTTATTGGCAAAAGTGATTTTAATAGAAATTTATAAAAGTGATTCAACAGAATTTAATGGCAAGGTTCACTCTACTACATACAAAAAGAAATTGTGTCAGAATTGGTAATGATTTAAAGAGAATTGGGTTAAAGTGATTTATACAGAATTGGACTGAAATGATGTATACAGAAACCAGAGATATAAAGCAGTAAGAGTCATGAGGTTCAGACTGGACTCCCTTGCTTTCTAAACTTATCCTCAGAGAGGAGATCTACCATATATCAGGAAAAAAATTCTCATCCTCTGATTCAGTCATGCAAACTTTCAGCATTTGATGTTGATATTTTTGGTCTTTTAAACTTCATATTTGTTGAAATGTGTTAAATTGTAGCTTAAATGGTTGTTAATAAATAGATATTGCTGTCACCTATTATATATATTTTGGTTTTATGGTGTTTTCACACATCCTTTTCCTACTGAAATTGTTTTGAATTTGAGGCTGCTAGAAGCAAGCAGTATGATTTCTATGAGCTTATCCCAGCTGTTACTGGCACCTTTTCTCCCTTACTTTTAAAAATTTGCTCCCAAGGGGCTGTAAGAGACTCATATTTTTGGGTTAGGCTTTTCATTTAGTTTTGTGGTTTTTGTTTTGCTTGGGGTTTTTTTTTTTGGTGGCTTTTGTTTTTGTTTTGTTTTGTTTTGCTTTATTTTGTTTTTAATTTTAGCTAAATATATTACTAGTTGGTGCTATATTCTGTTTGTAGAAAATAGATGTCTCAACACCATGCTCAGTCAACAGCTTATTTTAAGTTAATATTTACTGGGTTTTTTGTTGTTCAGAAAGAGTTATTATATCCTATACTGCAGTGTTAAATATTATCTTCACTAAAATATTGAAAATAAAACAGTCTAATTTTAATAAGGACCTACAATTTAGATTTCATTTTTGTGAGTAATCCAAGCAGAAATATCAGCCTCATGCTGATATCTGAAGCTTTGTTTTGGCCATGTCATATGTAGCCTTGATGGCACCCTACCTCACTATCCCATTTAATGAAAAATAAGAAGTATGAGCTTTTTTTTTTACTTCTTGTTCAAGGAATTGTAAAGAAATAACAAACTCTACTGTTTGTGAATGTCTAAAGTCTATAATCTAAACAGGAAAAAAGGAGAAAGGGTATAGTATGTGAAGTGTGTTTTCACAATTGTAATACATCTTACAATTTTCTGCTACAGAGATGTCCAAGCAAGCACATGACACTTCTGTATCTTGCTTTATGTTCTGTAACAAATCAATGCTTAGCCTCTTATTTAACTCAGGCAATGTTTGTTTTCTATTGTGGCCCTTGTAGAGGTGCTTCAGAGAACACAACTACCAGTGGGGGAGACAGCAGAAAGTATTCCAAAGCATATTAAATAATAGACACATTAAATAAATGATATAAGTGAAAAATATATATGTTTTTTGCAAAAAGCAATTCTTCATAAATCTGTTAAAATTATTCAAATGAGTCAGTATACATGGGAGATCCAACAGGCATAGGCAAATGATTCAAAGACAGGAAAAATGACCAGTGTTTGTATAAGGGAGGAGGTAGCTGCAGAGATCTAAAGAAGAATGTAAGGTGGGAAATCAACCTTTTTGATATTTTGGATAAAAGTATACATGTAAACTATAGTATACATGTAATCTATGAGAATATCAGGTAATCAGCATTTAGGCAAAGAAATAAAATGGTAAGAACTATTGAGGAAAAATATAGAGAGCATAGGATGTCTCTAGCTGGAACCGTAGCAAATTCATATACCCAGCAAGGCAAGCAATACTGTATCCTATTTAAAAGTTTCAAAGGTTTTCAAAAGGAGATAGCAGAATGGAAACAGGTTGAAAAGCAACAAGGGTATATATTTTTGATATGGATAAACAATTTACACTCTTCAATGTGGAGATAAATAGTTTAGGACCTGTTAAAATATATAAGATTTTGAGTGGTGTGGGAGAGGGTGGGTAAAGTACAGGAAAAAAAAATGTTAAAGAGCAGCGATTGGCCTCTCCTGGCTAACTCTCTCCAGTTTATATATTTGGCATGATGTGCTGTGGTATGGTATACCACTTAGGCTAGTTTGGGTCAAGTGCCCTATCTCTTCTCCCTCATGTCTTCTTGTACCCATCCTCCCTCACAAAACATAAGACTGAAAAGTCCTTGATGAGGGCAAGTGCTACAGAGCAACAACTAAAACGTTGTATATTATCAGCATTGTTCTCAGACTAAAGCCCAAACACAGCTCTGTGCCAGCTACTAGGAAGGGAATTAACTCTATCCCAGACAAAACCAGGACAATATGGTACAGTGTAAAGTAGAAGTTCAGATGAACTCAAAACTATTTAAAAAATGGAAGAAAAATATCTGTCTGATATAGCTCAGGAGAATGATATAAATTCTGATTCAAAAGCCCATAATCTAGAAATAATTGTTGCGCAGAGAATCATCCAAAAATATTCCTCTGTATGCCCTCTTACATTATTTCACAAACATCTGTTACTGGAAATGCTGCATTCAAGGTATAGTATTGGTTTATGTAGACGTTTTCTTTCATCTAGACAGTTTAGTTTCATGTTATTCTGGTTTTCTGATTTCTAAAATATTCAATTTGTAGATATTTGACAAATGTTCCTTTTTTGCCATAACTAGAAAGAACAAATATGACTAACTAGATGTGGTTTTGATCTAAAGACAGAAATTGAGGCATTCTAGAGCTTCTTAACATTTCCCTGTTAATTAACATAGATAAATCCACCAGCTAAATTTAGGTCTTTCAGAAAGCTATATTAATTTTTTTTCTTCTAGGAAACTGAAACAAAGGTGGTTTAAGGAAAAATTCAACTGCTTTTTCTCCTGACTAACTGTTAGACATGCTTGGCTGATTAATGAAGCAAGATACATTAAACAATGGAGGTAGGGACAGAGAGGGCGGAAAAGTTGCTTTTTTGCTTTCAGGGATATATTCTTTCAATTGTCACTGAGCACGAACATCTAGTCATGTTTGTACAGTACCAGATGTATCAAGGTGAGTATAACTACAACTGCAGGACAATAAGCTAACATTCTTTAAATTATACATTTATACAGTGTGGTGGTTTTCACCAAAGGTGATTGATCAAGTATTTATTCTTTCTCAAACTCCCTTCTATATGGCTCAAGAGTTGGATAGAATTCAGCTTCTAAATATATTCAGAGTAAAAAATGCATTTCTGGACCACATCAGCTATATAGAAATATTCTTTATATTTCCGGTATAAATATGCTGCATATTTCTAGTGTAAATACTCTACTGAATTTCTGTTGTAAATTTGTCATGGTTTAAGCTTAGTCATAAATTAGAAAAGCATGTAGCCTGCTCGTTCACCCCCCAAAACCTGTCCTCCCCCTGCCCCCTCCCCACTCCCGGAGGGATAGGGAGGAGAATGGAAAGAATGTAACTCCCACGGGTTGAGATAAGAACAGTCCAGTAACTAAGGTATAACA
>WYDI02002329.1:4280-17597 GCA_009867235.2 Psittacus erithacus
GGAGTTGTATTCTTTCGATTCTCTTCCCCATCCCTCTGGGAGCCAAGGGAGGAGGTGGGGGGGCAGTGAGTGGGCTGCGTGGCAGGCCTTAAACCACGACAAAGATCTTTTCCAATCTAGTTGATTCTATGATTCTATGAAGTGTAGCCCTTTCTTCTATTCAGAATATACTTGGTGACCTGGCCCCCTCCAACTTTCTTCCGGCATTAACACATTTCTGTTTCCCAGGGCATGAGTACAGAAAGCAGCATCCTTCCACCCCTTTCCCTTTGTATTTCACTGTTATGCATTGTACTGTGATTGTGTATAGGTCTCAACACAGCAAGACTATGGTTCCAACCTGGATCCCACTTATGCTACCCTAATGCTAAATACTGGCAGGTGTGAGGGAGATCATTCAGGTCCATTCACAATTCACATCAAGTTAATGCCACCAGGCTCATCACAGGAGACGTGCAGACAACAAGGAACTGTGCATACAGCTACAGCCTTCTGTGCATACCACTACAGCCTTTTGCAACAGCTCAGCTTCAGTTTTTGATTCAGAGCATTTCCCCAGATCTTAGCTGCCTTAAATAAATAATACAGAATATTTATATAAAGATGATAAGCAAAAGGGGATGAGAAAAATTGATGTAAATTTGTAGAATAAGAAACTGCATAACTAAACTGTACATGTGACTGCAGCCAAGGACTTTCCTGGATGCCTTGCAATTGCTCTCCATCTTTAGCAAAGCCTTTTGGGGTACATACCGGGAGTATTACTTTGTTCCAGAAGAGGGTGCTAAAACATAATATTTATTGCAAAACCTGCAAAGCTGTGCAACTGCTAAGTCAAATATTTCCTTCAGCATAAGTTTATTATGGCTTGGGTTTTATTTTACACCTTTGCAGCTGGCAATTTCATTCAAGTTTTAGTTTTAGCTGTACAGACAGATCACACCAGCTATAGCTTCAAAAACGAAAAGCGTAGAAAAAAGTACATTGTAGACAGAACTTTGCATTCCAGATTCAAAAAAGAGGACAAACTTTCAAATCAGTTTCAATAAATTGCAAAGTCTTTTTGCTTCAGCCTGGTTACTCAGATTTAATTCCATATAGTTTTATTACTGACAGTTCTTAAGCACTCACTGAGAACTAACAGAAATTCTGCCATATTGACCTGGTAACTCCCCGTGGTGTCACTAGCAGAGCCGAGATCTTTAGGTGCATAACCATTGTCCTGTGCCAATAAAATTAGAAAAAGAATGGATAACAGAAGGATAACCTCTTTTGTCTGAGCTAGCTGCTTGAGGAAAGAAGAGACATTTTGTCAGTGAGTTGGACAGATGCTCCTGACAGGACAGTTCTGTGAAACAGGCAGGTCCTGAGTTTAAATTCCAGGCTTTGGAGGAGATCATGATCAAGAGCAGTGATTGGCAATGGGAGGCATGTCCAGATTTCACTTTTTTTTCCCAAACTAAAGCTAACTACTACTGATGGACACTTAGCAGGAGTCAAGAGTTTCTGGTAGCTGGCTGATCAGTGATACCTTGTCCACCCTGTTTCCCACTGAGCTGCGAGGCCAGTGGGACCTAGGAGCTCTGAAGTCATTGCAGCTCAATGATACTTTTCCTGTGGTGCAGAGATGTTCAAAATCTGACCGGCCACAGCTCTGGGCAGTTGGCTGTAGTGGGCCCTGCCTGAGCAAAGGGTTGGACCAGATGATTCCTGCCAACCTCAGGTCTCTGCGATTCTGTAAGTTAGGTAGCTTGTGGTGCAGTCCAACCTACAACAACCCCTATACCATCAGGACTCAAGCTAACTCCTTGTGGCATTTCTTCATCACCTCAGAATGAAGCGTGGCTTTAATTGCTTCCAGTTGCTCTCCTTGTTTCTGGGGAATGTCAGCTGGAACAAAGCAATGCCAGTTTTACATGTGTTGACTTACTTTTCCACCTTTCCTTTCAGGACAACATGCTGTTCAACAGCCATGCAAAACTCACGTGTACGGCAGGGCTCTGCTATACCCAGTGCTCGGGCTCCAACTGAATGCATGGCATCGCCCTTCTTACAGAACTGATGGATCCAAATCCTGCCACAGCCCTTAGATCTCCAAATTCAGGACATTAGATAAGTGTTAAAAGTATCAATAATACTATTACAGTTTCTTTGAGATGCCACAAGAATCCTGTTTTTTTCGTATGTGTGTCTTCATTGGAGACATTACAGTTTCAATAAAACCAAAATTGTTACTATTGAAGAAAATTACATTGATTAGTATTCATATAACATGTCAGGTACAAGGAACCCAAGAAATTAAAAGTGTTTCATCTTTAGCAAAATTGAGCATGTTTCCTTTCTATTTTTGTCAAAGAAAAACAATAATAAAGAAAAAACATTTTGTATTACCCCTGTTCTTAGATCTGGATTTGGCTTGACACATTAACTCCAGCCTGTTTGGACTATAAAGAAATGGGAATAAAAATTATGAGGCTGAAGTATTCCACTGCACTGAGTCACTGCCATGTTTCTCTGTCCGTCAGCTTCCAAACTGCTCCTTGCTCCACAGCACCTATACAGAAATCTCTTGGACAAAGAGGAAATTTTCTGCTCAGGGAACGATTACTCTGAGGACAGAATAGATATCAAAAGGTACTTCTTGTCAATATTTTGAGATGGTCTGTGGTAATGCAGAAATAATTTAATGAATAACCTAGCAAAAAGATAAATTGGAGGAAAGGCTGGAAGGTCAGCCTCAGGAATTGTGGCAGTCCAGTTTAGACTGACACACTGGAAGTTGGAAGCTTGAGCAAACAAATTTGCGTCTGTAAAAATGGGCTAGAAGTCACATGAGGACACGCTTTCAAGTGAAGCTCCTGGCAGTGTCACTGCTAGGCTGGCAGCCCTGGGAAACCAGCCATTCTCACAGCCTTTGGTGGATCTCTCTGCAGCTTGGGCTAGCAGGGATGAGGGCGAATGAAGTAGTACATGGACAAAGCCTACCAGGAAGGAAATCTCAGGGTTTAGAACATCAGCACTTCCTTTTGGATAAATATAGCCCATCAAGTACACTTTAGAGTGTGAAGATGTCACCTGTCCTGCACCACACATGGAGCCCTTAGCTTATTTCCACTTCTTGAAACACTGAAACCAGGAAAGACTGTGAGCTATGGTCAATAAAACTATGAACAGACAGAGCTGAGAGGGCAGCAATGGCAGCACGTGTCTGAACATGTAATTTTTTACAAGTTTTAATTTAGAAAATAGGATAAAAATGAAAAGAAAGATTATTTTGATTTCAGATGCCAAATACTGCTTTATAAAAATGGAAAAAGCAGCAGGACATTTTCAATAAGCTTTGATAGTTTAAATAAGTGTTTTATAGGAGATATAAGGCTTCATTAGCATTTAGAGCAAAAATCAGGCATGATTGAAGCCATGAAATTTTGTGTTTGCTTCACCAAGCACAAGCTTCTCCTCTTCCCCAATCATTTTCTGTCCTGTATCAGCAGTAGAGTTGTGATGGGGTCAGTATCTCCTGCCCTGCCTGATTTCTGCCTCTTCCCTAGGCAACCTAAATCAACATTTGCTTATCTACTTCTCCCCAGTAGATGTCTGGGGAGTTGGCACAGTTAGACTGTGGGGCATCATTGATCTCCCTTTGGCACACTGTGTGGAGGATTCAGGGCTTCAGATCAGAGAACTTCAACTGCAAATATGAGTAAATGCTGGGCTATAGACCAAACCCTCTGTTAAACACAACAGGGTCATGTCAGTATCACAGCAGCCAGCCCATGACCCTGTCTGCTCCCAAACCAGCCTGCCAGTGGAGACCCCTCTGAAATTAATCTTCCCAAAAGTTTTGCCATGTCCATGTCCATGTCCATGTCCATGTCCATGTCCATGTCCACAGAGATGCCTAGGGCTGTGGTGGAGCAGCATTGATCAACTCATTGCCCAGGGAAGTTGTGGCTGCCCCATCCCTGGAATTGTTCAATGTCAAGTTGAATGGGACTTTGGGCAGCCTGGTTTGGTGGAAGGTGTCCCTGCCCTTGGCAGGGGGTTGGAACCAGGTGATCTTTAAGGTCCATTCCAGCCCAAACTATTCTATGATTCTGTGAACCCCTTCTCCCTCTCACCTATTGCGTCCCCACTTCCCTGCCGTTTCTTGCTACCATCTCCCGACCCTCTTTGCACTCCACCAGCTCCCTGTGCGCAGCGGGGACCCTCAGGGAACCCCGGGCGTCGCCGGTGGCGCGATGCTGCCTGAAGCCGGGGTCCAGGATCGGTCCCTCTCGCCTTGTGCCTGCAGGCGGGGGCGGGCGCGGCGGAGCCGGGGAGGAGGCGGTACCTTAAAGCGCGGGCGCGGCGGGCAGCGCCGGCAGAGCCGAGCCGAGCCGAGCCGGCCGATACCCTGGACAGCGCTCCGCCGCCATGGTGAGTGTCCCGCACCGCCACCGGGGACCCTGACCCCACTTCCGTCCGTTCCCTTCCCCTGGTCCCCTCCCCGCCCGCGGTTGATTGACTGCTCCTCATGCTCCCTGCCCCCGCTCCTACGGTCCTGTTCGGGCCGTGGGGTGGGCTTGGGGTATTTGGTGGGGGGGGAGGGTGGCGGGTGCGCGGAGCTGCCGCCGCAGCCACCCCGCGGCGATGCACGCCGCGGACCAGGCAGCAGGAGGGCCGCGCCTTGCGGGGACGGTCAGATGGGGGAACCGGGCGGCGGGAGCGAGCGATGTGCACCCCCCGCGGGTCCCGCCACCCTTCCTTCTCTATTTCAAGGTGCACTTGAACGTGTTACATAAACGGCTTATTCCTGGCGGTATGCTAGCAGAACCTCTTGCGTTAGCCACACAGCCTGTAGCGGAACACTTTCTTTTCTTCCAGATAATGAATGAACAATAGAGTTTTAGATTCCAGTTCAGCATTTAACAGTTACAGTGGGACAATGAAGTCACCTGTTTAGCGAGTAGGACCATTTCCCCGTAGCACACTGTGCCTTTGCAGCCATAGTAACTTCCCCAGAGGAGCTGATGCTGTTTATAAACAGTAATGCATGAAATGTAAAGCTGACCTGACAAAGCAGGACAGTAGCATACAGGTATTTTGCAGCCTTAAAGTCTGAGGTACAGTGGGATGAATAACTTGTTCAAGCTTGTCATAGCACGAACATAGTTCATAGTTAACAGCAGAACATAGTTTTTCTTGCATATGATTTAACATCAAAAATACTTTTTACTACTTTTTTTTCAAATGCCTTTGCATCATATATAGTAAATTCTGCCTTCTGTACATAGAAATCCATTTGCAGTTCTCCCATATCCCATGAATAATATTAAAATAGTCTTGCCATGAATTAACATGAGTCCTCTTCCTCACTGTCATGTATCCACATGCTGTCAGTTTGAATCTGTTTCTCCTATGTAGTCTATTTGCAATCAACTCAGACTTAGGATAATAGCAATGGAAAGACCCTATCAAATGAAGATCACAAATGGTGCAGTAGCTTATGCTGCCTAGGACCCCCTGAATGATTTTCCACTACATTATTGAATTCCTATTTCTAATCATGTAGGGTGAAACATAAACACAAAATATACGACAGTTACCATAACTGCACAAAGCCTAAGTTAACACCAGCCATTGATAGTGTCTTCCCCAGTATAGTGAAGGCAGTTACAATGACACCTGGTGTGGCAGGAGATAATGTGCATTATTTATCAGTAACTGGTACAGCTAACATCCAGGTGCTCAGAAGTGTTGAGTCCACTGGAAAGAAAGTTAAAATAGCCTGAACCATTTTAAATATTTCAGTCTGACTCCTTCCAGAACTGAGATGAAGTCAGTTACACTGGTGCAAGTCAAGGAAAGATTCACTGGCATACATAGGCATAGACAACCTTGTATTTATACTAATGGAAATGATAGCTGAGACCCACCCTTAACCTGTTATTTCTGGTTCTTAAAACTGTTTAATTAATATTGAAACTATTCTTCAAACAGCTCTCAGCAATATCCAGAAATCACCAGAGCTATGCGTGGGTTTCTATTAGCAAGTTCTGCTGTTAGGTGTCTCCAGCAACCTTAGTGTTGAAAAGTTGCTAAGATTTCCCCAGCCTTATTACTCACACATACAGGCATTCTGGGAGGAGAATGGAAAAATCGGGAAAAATCTGTAAGGGTGAATAAAGACTGATGGTTGCTTTGTTCTAAAATTTTTAAAGCATGTCCTTGGAACATTAGCTACTGAATCCAAACTCTGAACTTCTGATGAAAACTGTTGCAATGATGCTAATACGGGGTTAAAGTTACAGCACATCGATGTCTAGATGGACCTGGAGCTTGGGGGCAGGGGGACACAAGGACATGGGATGATACTACCAAAGGTCTCAGGAGCAAATGAATGACAAACGTAGTTTTTTGGCCCAAGTAGTGGGAATAGTATTTTAGCACTCCCTTCTATAGTGGCATAGAAATAAGCAGGAGTGTATTACTAGTATCCCTTCAACTCAACTGAGAGAGTTTCCTCAGCATCCTGGGTGTTCATTCACTATTGTTTGTATGAGGTAGAAGAAGGAAACATACTTTTTTAAAATCTGAAACTTCATTTTGATGAAGCAGCAAACCACAGCCTTCATCAGGCTTTAGGTGTTTCCTTGGGATCCCTGCAATATGAGGGCAACCACAGTGGGACAGGGTTCTTCTGTTTATGTAGTTCACTGCGGATGTACTTCAGTGAATCTAGGTCAAATTACCCTGGCTCAGGATTTGGCTGCACCCTTGAACTTTAAACCGATTACAAATTTTGATTTGTCAGTATATTTTCCATGGGGTCACATCCCACTTTTGTGGAGTACAAGAGTGTATAACCTTGCATAGTGCATGACAACTAATACTTACAAAGAGGCTAGGTAACACCAAGGTAAGCATAAACATGAGTTTGGTGCGAAGCTGTATTTAATAGGTTCAAGTATCTGTACCCCTACAATAACCCAGTTGCAGAGGGGCTATATAGACAGGAGCTAGAATATTTTTTAAATTCCCAAAAGTCTTTGAAAATTTAAAAGACTTTGATAACCAGTGTAATCTGAACTCAATGAAGACAGACACCTAACTCTTCTAAGCATTCATAAGTATCATAGCCACCATATCAGGTATGGTGCTTGATATGGGCATACACTGATTGCAAGACATACAGAAAGGGCCGTAGACAGCAACGAATCTGTCTTGTTTGTTGGAAGTAACCAAAATAAAGCCCTGCCCCAAATACTAATTAACAATTAGTATTTGTTAATTGCCCTGTGCACTTCCTGGAAGAGAGTATTGCAAAGATAATATTCCAGCCCCTGAACACTGATGCGCAAACTGGAAGAGAATATTTTCTGTAGGTGGAGATCAGTCCAGCACAAATCCATGACTGACATAGAAATGGTGCTACAGCCCCTACTCCTAACAATATCTCTTCAGGTCCATCCGTGAAAAGGCAGCAGAGTTTTGCAGCCCTGCCATCCAGAACCACAGCATTCAGTCAGAGTTATGCCAGCTGATACAGAATTAATAACCTATGAGAAGACATGCTCACAAACTGCGTATAGAACAAAGGAACATGAGTACTTGCACTGAAACTCAAAAAGACACACTGAAGCCTTTTGCACAAGATGTGGTTGATTAAAAGACCCCTCTAGGGCCTGAAATAAGAGTCCAGTGTTTCATTTGCATAGTTACTTATAGATACCTGCTTATCAAAATCTGCATGTTGGCCTTGGTGCTGATCTCATTCATCTCTGGGAAGATCCTTTGATTCTTTAAAACTGATCATTGTATCTTCATCACAAGCAGTCTGACCTATGAAAAGAAATGGACTCCTGTTGTTCATCAGGCACTTGATTTTGTGTTCATTTAATTTAATAGCATCTCTTGATCTTATTAAAGAAAAAATTAATCAGATGCAAACACTTTAAAATTGAACCTCTGACTCAAGTAAGAGTTAGGAAAAAACCTGCAGTAGTATTTTCTTTAGGAATTAGTAAACCCCAGGTTAATGTAGATATAAGGGGCTGTCTTATTCCCTAATCTAAGCCAGCTACTTCAACAGAATCGCATCATGTAGGAATTTTTCCTGATGCTTTCATACCATGCTATATGCGGGTTTTGTTAATCACTGCCTGTAAAACTTATTTAGAAGCTGAGGCATTGATAGGCCTCATACAAATTAAGTCTGAAGTCCGTATTCAGTGGTAAAGTACAGCCTGACTTGTAATTAAAGAAGGTAAAGAAGAAAGGAAGAAAATTAGGAGGATGAAACCAAGTGTTTCAACGACTGAACCTGTTGTTCAGAGCCAGGAAGCTGCTGGGATGAGTCTGCCTTGTGAAGCAGTGGTGGAAGAGCACAAGTAGGATTGCCCACCTGCAGCAGAGAAGAAACGCCTTGTGAGACTGGGGCCTGCAGCTCTGCCACTTTATAAATACCGCACTTCAGACTTCAAGCATACCAAATTTATCAGCCAATTTGTAAGTGCCTGGCAACAGATGAGCTTATAAATCCATTATCTATGTACACACCCCATGGCTTACCTTATCATATGCTAAATACATGGGCCACAGTATCTGAGAAACTGAGTCTTTATCCACAGGACTTCTGCTTAGCTGACAAGCAGAGTGCAGTATGAAATAAAGTGAATATTTATGTCTTCTGTGGGGCTTCTTACCTAGTTAAGTAACAGCAAAAAACAGTTGAGTTTTTGAGTACTAGTTATGCTTAGATTTAGGAGGATAGAAGGGAACAAGTTACATCGTCAAGAACATGATAATTAACATTATATTGGCTTTAATGCAGAAATTATGATTTGATATCAATTTAATAACTACTGAGTGATTTTAAAAACCCCATTAACTTATTCTGGCTAATAACTTTTAACCTACATTGTATTTCCTCTTTCTCAGTCAAAACTGACCATGGTAAAAATATGTCACAAACTGAAGGAAATCAAACCCCATGGGGCAGAAATTTCTATATGAAGATGTGTAATTAGATAATGAAAATTTAAGACTGTTTACATCATTGTTGGGACACATTTTGATTTTTCCTACTAAGAACAGCAGTTATGAAAAAGAAACAAGAAGTATTTCATATTCTGTGTCATTACTTGAAAGCCAAACACAGCAAGAAATGGAAATTGGAAGTAGGGTGGCCAAGTTTTAAATAAATATCCTAAAACCAAGCATAAGGAAGCTTAACCAAACCATTCTTTCCCAAGTTCTTCAAGGGCCCCTGAAGTGTGCTGGTAAGTACTTACCATTCATGATGCTTTGCAGCTAGCAAAGACAAACTGGTACAGAAACCTAATGGGGAGGAATAACTTATGCACATGAAGAAAAGTCTAAAGCTGTTTTATTTCCCCTATGTGACAATAACTGGTGCAGTTTACAGACACTTTGTGTCATTAGGGCCTCACTGTGCAGCATAGTCATTAACATTTTGATTTTGTTTTGAGAAAAACATCAGTCTGGGTGTTTCCATGGTATAAGGGGTTTAAGGGTTTGGGGCCTTAAAATTCCAGTTATACATGGATTAAACTCTAGGATACCTATTATTGGAGTTAAAGGAGGAAGGGAACTAATTAGCTTGTGCACCCTTTTATCCTGTGCCAGCAGACTGTGCCTTATTATTCCACACAATTTTAAGAAGTGTTCTTGGAGCTCATTAGCCTGATTTAGGGTTTTAAAAGAGGTAAATTTTGAACTGTTTTGGAAGAGGAGATATAAAAGAACTTCCATATTCTCTTCTTGTCTTCCTTATTAAACCTGAAAATCAACAGTAATTTCCTTCCCTCTCCACACCCAGTCTTATTTAATCATGATTGAAGTCCAAAACATGAATTAGCATTCGAAATCCAGGTTTTTGCCCTGAAGGATTTAAGGGGGAAATGAAAAGAAAAGGAAAAAAAAAGTCCCAGTTGACACAAAAAGAAGATATTTTCCTGTTAAGTTGTTGTTTTGTGTTCTCAAGTGACACTTTGGAAAACATGTATCAGATTCTGTTTCTTTATTTCCCCCTATTACACGTGCATTTTCACAGCCACCTTGAAGTATTCTGCTCTGAGCATAGATAAAACCATTCCAAAAAGAGAAGTGCCTTCAAACTGGCAGGAAATAAGTGGTTGGCAAAGTTGTCGAGGGTGACTTCCATGTCAGGGAGTTGGCGCGTCTTTTGGTAAGGCAGTTCTGAATAATACCATCCACACCCGCTCTCTCTTCCATTGCTGGCTGCAGCCAGCCAGGTTATTCCTATTGCAGTTTAAAAGGTCAAGTGTGTGGTTGTGCAAATTCTGCATCTGCTACAAGTTGGTATTTGTGGTGGAACAGTGTTTTATTATGGGCCCAGTTTATTTTTTTGAGTGCTTGTCAACAATCCATGCAATTTGGGGGGAGGGGGCAATATATTAAGTCTATTTTCTTATTTATATACTTGTCAATCTATTGTTGAAATCTCTTTACGTAATAAAGAGTTTAGCCAATTTGAACTACTGACTGATCACTCAAAATCACCCTCCTCCCCAAATTCAGAAGCTTGTCTAGTATGAAAAATAACCTATGCAATGCTTGTAGGAACAGCTGCCTCTCTCCTCTCAGCTGTTAGGACTATGTGTCTTCCTAGAGTAGCATTTCAGTGTTGATTTGCTGTTACACCAGACACTGTACTTGGTTTTAAAATCAGCCCTTCTTATCTAGGAGTAGCTCCTTTACTCAACTAGAGTTCTTTCTGAGTGGTATCTTTTAATACTGACAGAAGGTTATGTATGAGTGTCGTGGTTTAAGGCCTGCCATACAGCCCACTCCCTGCCCCCCCCCCCCCAGCTCCCAGAGAAAAGGAGCCAGACAAAACCTCCATCTTTTTAAGTTTATGGAAGAAAAAAAGTCTAAGGCATCAGAAAGGTCCAGTTCAGATTAAGAAAGAGTTCATAGGTTCCTTTCTTCTTCCCACCTTCTACTGATGCTGAAAGCAGAAGAGACGTCTTTTGACTTGCCAGTGTGCAGGTGGCTTCAATTTCAGCAACTATCATCACTGTCCTAATCAACACTTTATTTTATATGAGTTACTTAAGAAATCCAAATCTCTTCCCAAAAATCAGGTCCTTTCATGAAAGAAAATAAAAAAAAAAAAAAAGTATTGCAAGACTTTGGATCCGCCCTCAAAACTATCCTTGGAAATTTTGCCTCTTCAAATACTGGAGCTAGTAGCTTTATCTGGAAGCTCGGTGATTAAGAGCCATGAGAAGGTAGCGCTGAATCAGTCCATCCCCCAAAATAGATAAGTCAGGTATATCATGCATCTAGTTTTGTGGCATTGTGTTCAGTTTTCAGACCTCTCTTTCCTCTGAGGTCAGTTCTCAGACCCCTAGCAGGAGGTTAGTTACATCTCCTCTCTTTTTTAATTTTATTTTTCTGATGTGTCAAAAGCATCACAGGATGTTCATGCTGCTCTTTGAAAGCTGAGATGCAACTTCTGATTTCTTGGTGCTAAAACACATTTGAAACTTGACTCAAGAATGGGCAAATTGTGCAGGGAAATAGAAAAGGTAGCATTTAGCTTTATTCCTCTGCAAAACATTAATAGTTTCCCATTCCACATGGAAAAGCAATATTGAGAACCTTTCTGGTTTAATGCAGTTATTTCTTCTTTACTGCTGAAGACTTTGTAAGTCTGCATTTTAATAGTATCTGCAAAAAAAACCCTTGAAAGATGGAAGACTAGATTAGAGTTATTTTGCTTACAATAACGAAAAGGAAATTCTCACAAATATCCCCCATATTCTACCCTGGAGGGAAAAGCACCACTTTTTTCCCCACTTACATTTACTAAATTAACAGCATAATTTTATCTCAAATTGGGTATCACTGAGATATCCCCTCAGGATTACATTTAATACCTCCCCACAAAAAAATAATTTCTTTTTCATCAAGTGGGAAGTCATTACCTTCTGTTTGCCAGACACCTTTGGGAAATGGCAGAATTCAGATCAGAAAGTGTTTTGATGGGAAGGTGCAAAGTTGAAAGCCAAACCAAAGAACAATGTCACAAGGATGGTTGTGGGAGGGAAGCAATGCAGCACCATCCCATTTTGTCTCCAAGTGCATTTTTATGTGTTTAAAAGAGTATAAATATTTCAGAGTTCTGTCTCGTTAATCTTTAGGTCTTGCTTGAAACTTTCTATGTGTACTGCAAGCACTCAAAGATACTCCACCAGTCCTGAGCATTCAGTAGGATGATGAACATCCTGATCAGCTGAAACCAACAAAGCCATACCAGTCCCCTACTCTTCAGCAAATGCAGGGCTTAATGTGCTCTTGTTCCTTTTGAAAGGTGTTTCCTCACCCCTCAGTGTTCCTCCTCCAAATATGAACAGCATTGATAAGACACTGCAAACGTGAGTCTCAGCAGTTCTTGGTGGATGCAATAAGGTGTTTAAAGTGAAGAAAATACAATATCGTTGAAGTCATGATGCTGTGTAAATTTGCAATACTGAGCTAAATAGAAAGGTACTCACCACAACATGGGCATTTGTGATGCAGAAAGCAAAGTGAGATCATTAAACACCTATGATGCTTCGTGCATCAATACAGAATTAGAAAAGGTTTGAGAATTTGTTACCCAAAATGGTCTTGCACTTGATTCAATAAGCCAGTTAGGGATATGTTTTGATCGACATCCAGTTGGTTCAGATCTTCAGGTTAATACTGCAGGTAACTGAGTCTAAATTACAAAGGAGAAATGTGCATAGCAGAAAGAGTGTTCAATTCACTTAGAGCTCTCAAATAACACAGTGATTATACCTAGCTGGGAAAAGTACCAAAGGATATCTTCAGAGGTGACATCCTGGTTTCTAAGCATCTTCTTAAATTAAATAATTTCAAATAGATGGATTTTCTTTAAAACTAGTAATAGTTGCAATACTTTTATTTTACTTGCTTACTCAACTCTCACAGCTATCACATATTGACTCCCTCAGCACATTTACAGATCACACAGACTTAAACAGAGATGTATATTTCCTGCTATAGTCTGTTTTTCAGGGTAAAGTCTCTTGTTGCTCCTTTTTATCTGTAACACCGTAATTCTCTATTTAATAGCTAGATTTACCACCATTACCTTTGCTATTCCTGTCTGATAACATGTTTTGCTGGGAAATAATTATTCTATGTATGATAGTTTTTCTCTTTGCTCCCAAACCTTTTTTTTTTTTTTTTTTTTTTTGGGGGGGGGGTGGGATATACCTTTCTCATTTTTTTTTTCTTTTAGGGTATTTGTAGTGATACTTAAATCAGCTGCAGGTGCCA
>WYDI02002331.1:4516-16295 GCA_009867235.2 Psittacus erithacus
AGCAATGAGTGGTGGAACTTTCAAGCATTGGGATACACATTTACCAAAGGCCACCTGGTTGGTGAACACCAGAGGATTTGCCAACAGGGCTGGCCCAGCCGAGTCAGAACTGTTGCATGCTGTAGAAGGGGATAAAGCTACTGTGGTGCACATAAAGAATTTGCTGGGGAAGACCGTCTGGCTTATTCCTGCTTCAGGAAAAGGCAAACCCACTCGTGGGATTGCTTTTGCTCAGGAACCCGGATATACTTGATGGATAATGAGGGAAGATGGGGAAGTTCGATGTGTACCTGAAGGGGATTTGATTTTAGGGGAAAACAGCCAATGAACTCAATTGTATGCTGTTGCCTGCTATGTAGCAATTTTATAGCACATCAACCAGATGTCTTCAAGTCACCAGCAACTGGCCCTGACTTCCTTCTGACCATCATCCCAGCAAAGAATGAACTTCGATGAAATCAGATGAGTTCTGCGGTAAAGGAGAGATCAGCATCAGCAGGCAATGATCCAACACTGCACACAGCCTCTCCTGCTCTGAAAGACTGTTACAACAGATGGAGCCAGATATCATGGACTGGATGGACTTAGCAGCTTCATAGGGATTGGTCCATGCACTAAGGAATGATCTCTGTTCTGCATGTGTGTGTGTGTGTATGTATATATATGAGATAAGAGTGATTGTATATTGAAAATATGGGATCTGAGCATGATGTGAATGGTATGGAATAAGGGGTGGATACTGTCCTGGGTACAACAGTAGCAGTCATTTTTCTCCTTCTTAGTAGCTGGTGCAGTGCTGTGGTTTTGACTTTCAGCCTGGGAACAGCGCTGATAACGCCGATGTTTTTAGTTGCTGCTCAGCAATGTTTACTCTGACCAAGGACTTTCTGAGCCTCATGCTCTGCCAGGGAGGAAGGGAAGCCAGGGGGAAGCAGAGACAGGACACCTGACCCAAGCTGACTAAAGAGGTATTCCATACCACTGCACATCATGCCCACTATATAAACTGGGGACAGTTGCCTGGAAGGGTTAGGTCACTGTTTGGTCGGGCTGGGTTTCGGTTGGTGGGTGGTGAGCAGTTGTATTCTCTTCCCTGGTTATTTTCCCTTATCATTGGTGGTAGCAGCATTGGTTTGTGTTATACCTTAGTTACTGGACTGTTCTTATCTCAGCCCATGGGAGTTACATTCTTTTGATTCTCATACCCATCCCTTAGGGAGTGGGAGGGAGGAAGTGGCAGGGGAGTGAGTGAGCAGCTGCGTGGTTCTGAGTTACCAGCTGGGCTTAAACCATGACACCTTCCTAAGCCTGAGGGTTGGGGAGGAAGATTCATGGAGTAGGGGAAGCACTGAGTAATGGTTATTGACCACATTCTGCACCAAAAAAGGGATTAAATAAACTAAAGGAAAAATCTCAATTTATGTTACACACAATTCTTTTAGAAAAAGTAAACAATACAAACTTGATGCAGTCTTTAACTGAGATTTGATTGTATCTGACTTTTCAGTTCCTCATCTTCCCTACATCAAAACCCAGAAGATATCCTTCAGCTGGTAGAATCTGGCGCAGTTCCATTAATTTCAGTGGAGTTGTGACAGCTCATGCCAGAGAAGTCCTCCTCTCAGGACTAATAAATGCTGCTATCACTGCTGCAAGATCTGAATGCTAAAGCTTCCTCCTAGCTCATCAGATGCTAAACACCACTGAGCTTAAAAAAGGGATGTGGCAGCAAGCAGCCTTTCTGAGATCCTGGCTTCTGCTTGACAGCTGATAGCCTTTGCCATCAAGTACCTTGATGTGCTCACAAGACTACCTGCTGGTGAACAGTTCAGCTGGGGCTTTTTTATTTATATTCTAGATGTTCTCTATTTCTAGAAAAATTGCTGCCATTATGGCCACAGAATCACAAAATAGTCAAGGTTGGGAAGTCTGATTTTATTAATCTTTAGAAGCAGTCTCTGTCTTGCACACAGGAAAGAATAGATGCTGAAGATGCTGAAGCAAAGCTTTAAAGTAACTGAACTAACTCCTTTCCTGAAAGACTTCTTTTTTTTTTTTTCTGTATTCTTGAAAATTATACAGAAAAGAAATCTTAAAATAACACTGCATTTTAGACATATATTTTTACAGAATCCTCAGTAAATTGTGTTCTGCAAACATGTGAATACACGTATTTGAATGAGGACGACAAGCATATAAGACCTGTATGAAGTCTGCCTGTATCATCAGTTAGCTGAACAAACAGATTTCTTTTTTTGGCCTGTACTTCATTAATTTTAAGTAGGTAGTCCAGGGCTACGGGATGTGCATCAAGAGAGAAAAAAACCCCAACATTTTTGCTGAAGTTTCTGCAAATTCTGTATCCTTTCTTGCATACGTTCATACTTTTTTCTGTGTGTGTACTTCTGCATGACCACAGCGTAAAGCAAAGAGTAAAACATTTGCTAGCATTGGACATTTACTATCAGCAGCTAAAGTATTTGTTTTACTCATTACCGAGGAAGAGTTTGGCTAATGTTAGACTAACAGAAAAAAATAAAGCTTTTCTGCATCTAAATAGTAGGGATTTCAATCATAGAATAGTTTGGGTTGGAAAGAGCCTTAAAGCTCATCCAGCTCCAACCCTCTTGCCATGAGCAGGGACACCTTCCACTAGAACAGGTTGCTCAAAGCACCATCCAGCCTGGCCTTGAACACTGTCAGTAATGGAGCGTTCACAACATGTTGTCCAGCCTGTTCCAGTGCCTCACCACTCCGATAGCAAAGAATTCCTTAAATCTGACCTAAATCTCTCATGTTTATATTTCAATACTCTTTTTCAGTTTTATTTCAAGAGAAATATGGATATTTATTCTCAAACATAACATAATCTTACCTTGTAGGCTTGAAAATTATTTCAGTAAGACGGAAA
Source organism: Psittacus erithacus (assembly GCA_009867235.2). NCBI lineage: Eukaryota > Metazoa > Chordata > Aves > Psittaciformes > Psittacidae > Psittacus > Psittacus erithacus. The sequence goes on from WYDI02002331.1 coordinate 7,428, forward strand.
AGGAGCTTAGCTTATTTAGAGTAGCAAAATATTTTTAGACAAATATTGAGCAAAATACACAACATAATATCTGAGTTCACACTGTATTCAGGAGAAAAGATATGCTGTGTCAAGTTTCATAGGTTTAGCCTAGGTTGGATAGGTTTAGCTTTCAAAATATGATGGATTCATCGCAGACTAATCTGATCTGTCAAGGGAAATAAGATAGGTAAGTCCTTGAATACAGGTAAAAGAATAAAGCTGTAATTTTTGCTTGAAACTTTAAGCAAACAAACAAAAGATTTCTCACTGAGTTTGGTACTTTTTCTTATTTAAAGGATCCTGCAATAATAATAAGCAGATAGATCAGACAGATAAACTATTCCAAGGGAACTAAATACCAAGGGTTATATATTAGACGTGGAGCATCAAGGCTTATAAGACTGTATGTAGACTGTTCCAGTTGAAAAGAAACTCATTTCTGATCTGCTCTCTTGCTGATAAACTGTAATTGGGGCCTGATTGAATATAAGGAGACTTTTATTCTTTCCTACCCAGTACGACCTGACAGCCCTGGTCATTTCCTGCCAGAAGCTGGAACAAGCTTTCTCAATCACCAGCAAAATGCATTTAGCTTGCTGAGAAAAACCACTTGAGCAGTGTCTTAAAACACTTCTCATTTACTAAGCAAAATGGGATGCAGCACACAAGGGATGCATTTGAAATGTGGATCAGCATTTTAAACAGGGATTCAGCAGCAGATCATCAACTAATCAGTGCCATTTATTTGATTATTTTCTCAATCTCTCGTGCAAATGAGATCCCAAAGTCCTCTGACACCATCGATGGCAGGATCCTTCACAACCATGTCTCCCACGACCAAGACATACTAGAGCAGCTCTGCACAGGCTTCATGTATCATGCAAATACAGCTGAAGCAAATAAGCAGTAAAGATGCAAATTTTGCATTGGGATTGCTCCTGGCCTATGCTCCCATCCCAGTTTAAAGGCTGATGGGGAAGTTCAGTTCTTCCTCATACCAGACCATGCTCAGCTTTGAGCCATGGCCAGACCTTCTGGGATTTCAGGAAGGTCTTTGCTGAAGCTTACAGTGCCTGAGGGTGGTACTAGGCAGGTTACCAGGCACAATACCAACATGACTTGTGAGCTGGTTGCCAGAAGCCAAGGGGGAACAATGCGGTAGCAGGAGAGGCAGAATTACAAGGCATAAAGGAAGTTAGTGCTGATGCTGAACTCCATTTGGTATGGTTCTGCTCTGGTTACGCAGCCAGCTCTCCCCAGGCTCTTGATGCCAAGGTGTGACTGCAAGCTTTTAACTTCCTTGTTGTGTTTCATAGCTGTGTCTTCATGCCTGTGCTGTAATAGAAGAATCGTGCTTGCATTCTTTGGAAGAGAACTATAACTCAACAGAGTTTACAATGTCTTAAACCGCATTGGGAAGTATACAGAGTCCTCCTATGACATCCAGTCCTGGCATTTTGTAAATCCTCTTCTGATCTAACCAGTGCTGCAGACAGAAGAGACAAGTGTCAGTGGGTCTTGGGACACACTGAAATGTGCACTGGCACACCAAAAGAAGTAACTATGGGGACCTTGGTCTACACTTCAGGAAGCTGCAGCTGAGCTCAAGCTTTCTTTTGCCACTTTTCAATTCCTAAGGGTTAATACAGCAATTTGATTTTTACTGTACTTTTGAAAATATTTTTATCAACATTACTTTTCCCGTAGGTTGACCTGATCTGCAGAGGGCCTTGAATACTATTTTTATAGAACATCCTGATCTGCAGAGGGTCCAGGTTGAAGTTTTGACAGTAATATCTTTGTTGTATCATAGTTTTAACAGAGAATCACCAAAGAATCTGTCTGACCCACAGACATATTTGGATGGCACCATCTCCTGCTTCCTGTTCACTCTCTTTTTCTTGTTCTTTTTGAGCCCATTCCAATATCTGGTAAACCCATAGCAATATTTCTTTTTATTTCGCATAGCTTTCCATTAAACCTTTTATGAAATCTTAACTGCTTCGCTCATGCCGTTCTTATGGTTGGGGCTTCCTGCCATGTAAAATATCCCACTGTTCCATCAAAACCACTCACAAAAATCCATCTGTTCTGTAAAGAAATCCATTAACATTAACCACTATACTTTCTTGCTCTGCCCTGTCATTAGGGAGACTGTATTATACAACCTTTATCCTTTATCCTTAAATGAAAAGGAGAGATTTATTGTATTTGCCTTTCATTTTCCATATACTGCGAAGCATCATATGTGCTTATGTTGCCCATAAATACATACAATACAATTTTCTCTAGAAATGCTTTGCAGTGACATACAGGGAAAGTAATTACTCACACTCAGTGAGAAGAGGTTGAGCTGTGGCAATTTATTCACATTTTTATGCATAGCAGATAATGTTTGAGTTTCCATTAGCTGCAGGATCACAAAGTATTTTAGAAACTTAGTGTTGTGTGCGCTGTTTGCTTAGACTTGAGGCTGAGTCATAAAACATGCATTTTGAAGAGGAGGTATCTGATTAGAGCTGGAGGGATGATCTATATGTTTAATCAGCTTTCTCTCTTCTAATAAATGTCACATTGTAGTGTACAATAATGCGTAAATTTTATTAAAAAATGGAACCAACATGCACCCAACAATTCCTTTGCTATTCCCTTGCACAGAGGGAGGGACTAGGAGAAGGCAGAAAGAGTGCTGGATGCTTGTCTCTTCTTTTTGTGTTTGAGAAATCAGACAGATCAAACTATTCTCTTGAGATATCTGATAGGGGGAAAATTTACAGTTCAGCAACATTCTCTTGCAATGAATATTTGACATGAAAATTTTGTTTTCTTAAAACTTGCAAGCTTCTATTGCTATACTTGCCAAGATGTGTGTGTTAAAAAGCATAAACATTAAGTCAAGAATAAAAAACACATTTCTGTGGTTCAAAGTTATTTGTGTATGTGTGTGACTGTTTGGCCCTTTAAGCCTGCAGTTGTTGGCTGCTCTTCCTATAATTAACACTTAATAATGCTAGGTTCTGAGTAGGAATGATTCTGATAGGGATACATGCAGGGGCAGGAAAATCAGAAGCAATTAAAATGTTCATTTTTACTATCAGTAGCTCAGTGGGAGATCAAGCTGCAGGCTCACCCAGGCTGACCTCATCACCTCTGAATTTTTCTCTAACTTCAGCAGAAAGCATGTATACTTACCGACTTTGAATATCCTTATATGAAAACACCCAACGCTTTATCACATACACAAAAAAATTCAGGGCAAGAATATATATATAAAAAAATCACACTCCTCATCAATTCTTTGTTTGGACAAAATATAGAGCTTAAAAAGGGAATAAAAATTATGCAGCTGAAACATCACTACTCCAGCAAATGGTGAAAGCAAAATGTGGAAAGAGGGATAAAGAGAAAGACTAGGTGCACTTTGTAACTGCAGAAGGTAGCGGTGTTGAGAATTGTGTGCGTAAAAGTAAGACTACCTCCCAAAGCAGCACAGCTATTTGAGGAGAAAACACACCACCAATTAAATAAAATTACCTGTACAGGCAACAAAGTCAGATTAAAAGCACAGCTTCTTTCTAGGCAGGAAAATGAATAAAAATGTATCTCAGAAGGCTAGGGGTACAGATAAAACCTAGTCTCTCCTCAAGACATGCTGCAGATACATTCAGCCGGAACCTGCAGCCTTCTGAGCAGCCTTTCCTTTGCCCTGATGCTCTTTCTTTCCTACAGCATCATTTATCCCTGCGAATGTATGTTCTACTCCAAGAAATTGATTGTATTTACTGTTTCTACAATGAATTGTGAGCATTGTGTTTTCATAAAAAGGATGTGAAGAGCCTTGCTGTTTAAGACTCTTATCTGTCTCAGTGTTAAGGAATTAATTCCTGTTCTAACCCAGCTGCTTCTTGGTGGCTGACTGCCCTTTGCTGTGGTAGAATAATAGATCAAGACCATCACACATCTACAGCTGAGTTTCTTTCAACCAAACGGTGTCAGCTTATGAAAAAAATGATACTGCTGTTATTTAACGCCTCGTATTCCTTCATTTAAATTGTGTTGTGCAGTTGCTAAAATTGTGGTCTAAAATAGATTGACAACAGCAAAAAGAATTTAAAGTTTTCACTTTTCTTGATATAGAAACCTGACTTTGAGGTGGATCTTTTCTGTATATAGACAACACCAGAAAACCAGGTAAGTTTTAGGTGGTTTCCATTTGGTAAAACTTGAGTGTATCATTTGTTCTAATATTTAACTGATTTTTTACTTTTAACTTCAAAATAAAAGATGCTGTTAGGTACATACTACCATAGAAGAAGTCACCATTAAAACTTAAGTCATCCTACATGTCAGTTATGTTACCGTTATACTTTTAGCTGATATTAGTATTTGGTCTGTACCTATTTCCTGCTGTCGAACCTTGTTCTCTAAGGAGCTCCTGGTCCATTACTCATGGGTCATATTCATGTTTCTGTATAATAGGAATGCAGTGAAACAATATATTCCTGGCTATAACCAGTGTAAGCTAGATCTACAAGCCTGTTGGTCTAATATGTGTGTGATGCTTTCCCAGTGTGGTGGATGATCCTTTTCTATGTTATTCATGATGGGAGGGGAATGACAAGAAAAGTTGTAGTTTCATAATGAATATATGTATCAGTAGAATTTTATGAAATATATGTATTTCCCCACAATCATCTTTCACAATACACTGCCTTTTTTTTTTTTTCTTTTTTTTTTGCCCCATAAATACAGCATACTTTTGATGTACATAAGGAGCTTTTTTTGAGTGGGAGAGTATGATAGAAAGCTATCTGAACAATAACTGTCATTTCAGAATGACTCTAGAAAGCAATCCCTTAAATCTCCAATGATATCTTTCTGACAGACATATAATCTCTGCAAATTGTTGGTAAGAGCAGTGAACAAACCTGTCAGCAATTCTGGCTCTCCCTGCTCTGATTTGAAGGAATGTGCAATATGCTGCAGGAAACTAGGAAGCCGCAAATAGCTTGTTAAGTGGAACTGATAAAATACAGACTGTGGTGATGCACAAGTGCCTGCCAGAGCTTAACGCTGCCCATCACTGTGAAGGTTAGACAATCTTGCTACTAGAAGTGCCTCGGTATCTTACTGAAACTGGAACTGTCACTGCAAAAGGAATGGAGGACCTGTGCAAAAAACAGCACTCATGGCACTCATGCCTTGACGAATTCCCTTAGTCCTGCTGTTTGGACAGAGAGTGATGGAGTGTGGCAGTGGGCCACACTGTATTGCCTACAAGGACGTCTCTGGACCCAAAGCTTTGCTGTGTCCTGCCCTCCTTGCATCCCCAATGGATGCACCACACATTAAACCCTGTCTTGTGCACCAGGCACATTCCTGATAGGCTGTCAGTGAAGCAAGAGAACTACAGGTGTCTTGTGAGATACTAGATGGAGGCTACTGCATTGCATTAAAGGTCTGAGAGATGCAGGTGTCCTGGCAGGGGACCAAGTAATGAAGACACAATCAAATGCAGGAGATCTGACAGGTCATCAGTAATCTGCACAGATGTCATAAGAAATTTATCCATTAAATACCTCTGGATAATTGTCAGAGGTTAGAGAAGTCTGGAGTACTCTTTTACCACTTTTAGCCCATTATCAGGGTTCCCAAGGTCACATAGTGACAGGACAATGTGGATTGGCTTAAAGATTTACATTAGATATTAGGAAAAAAATTATTCACCATGGGGGTGTTGAGGAACTGCACAAGCTGCCCAGAGAAGCTGTAGCTGTCCCACCCCTGGCCGTGTTCAAGGCCAGGTTGGACAGGGCCTGGAGCAGCCTGTTCTGGTGGAAGGTGTCCCTGCCCATGGCAGAGGGTTGCAGCTGCAAGATTTATAAGGTACCTTCCAACCTAAATCTTTCTATGACTCTATGATTTGCTTAAAAAACCCCAATCAACTGTAAAAAAATGATGACCTTTTGACACTTCATATAAACAAAAAGATAAAGGCAGGCTCTAGTGCCTGGGACCCAAGGGCTCAAATATGCAATAATGGCCCTGAAGATGCCTCACCTGAGCCTCCACACAAGCTCCATGTCCCCAGGGGCCTGCAAGCCTCATTTCAGCTCAGGCCTGGGAAACCAGTCTGTGCCTGAACTGCACAGTGATGTCCATATCTCCAACTCTGCCTCCTGCATGGTTCTTGGACATGGCTGTGTGTATTTCCTGGATGGACCCCACAGATATATTGTAGCTTGCCTCTAGTCCTGCTTTTGGTCCCCTTGGTAGGATGGACTTTGAACCTGTGTTGCAACCTTGCTTTCGTTCCTCCTGGCTGAGCTTCCTATGGGTTCTTGGACTGTTGATTGACCCTATACTAGCTTCCAAATCTGCATGAGGTGCACAGCCCCTGAGGGGCTGTGCCCGTGGATGAAGGTAGGTTCTGTGCTGAGGTCGTCCTTGCCTCCTGGCTTGCCTGCATTCAGGGGACAATAGCCCTTGCTACTCCTTGCCATGTAGCTTCAAAGCTCTGAGTGCATTTTAAGTGCAGTTTATGTCCTGAGTTTGCACACACAGCTAGTCTGATAGCAAAGATAAATTATATTCTGCCTATTCAAGCAGCCAGTTAGAAATGTAAGCCAGCAATTCAACCATGCCAATAACCAGTCATAGTCTGCAACATTCAGTACCTTACAGGACTGCCAATGTCCTTGACACTTGAACAGTGGGGATGGCCAGGCCTCTTGTCTCTGCTCAACGTGGGAGGTGGAATACTTCCTTTCAGTAATGACTTTTTTTCTCCTTGCAGTACCTCATCATGCTGTAATTTCTATGTTGGAACACTGCAAGGCTTAGAGTATTAGCTGTAGTCGCCAGAGTACCCAGGCACTACCTCTTCCCATGGTGGTACTCTGATATTTGCAATCAGCAGGCACTATTACAATCAGCTGAGCTGTTTGAACTAAAAAGCTTCTCATAAACAGAGCAAGCTTGTCTGCTGCTTAAGTCAGTTGTGGGCTCCAGACTGAGTAAGAATTTATTCATGCAAATTAAGAGATTGTACTGCAGCAGGTGGTACACAGCATGGGAATCATTCCTTTAAATTTTTAAAACTCAGACAGAGCAAGGAAAGGCATTATATGGATATTACACAAAAACCTATCGGAATAAAACTGACTTCTTTAGCTTTGTATTCTATTGAATTTAAGGCTAAAAGGACATTCCTTGCTGTCTCTTGGTACCCTCACATGACAGTGTTTGAGTTTTTGGTGTTTCCATAGCTGGTTTGAGAGTTTTGAGAACTAATTAATTGCCTGCAAGAAATACATTGAATGTTTGGAACTTTCCCTGTCCGCATGGTTTTGAACAGAAAATTCAGTGTCTTATCATAGTTTTCCTTTCTGTTAGCCCCCAGCCTAGAAAATTTCAGTGCCGTCAACAGTTTGTTTCAACTTTCTGTTACAACATATTGAAACAAAGCTCAGTTTTGAGGGACTTCTGATTTGAGTCAGAACAGTTTGCTGTGTAGAAGACCCCAATTTGGGCTTCCACTGTAACCCCTATTGCCTTTGCAGCCTGCATCTCTGTGAAGTAGAACTCCAGTCTGCCAAAATTGCACACTTTTCAGTATACCTTGGCTTTCTCTTGTGGATGGAGTTCCCCAGTTCCCCACTCTAAGTTGTCTGCTGCAGCCCCATGGGCCAGCTTCTGGACCGGCTTTGAAGGGCAGCCCCACCTTGGCTGGGGGAAGTAAATAGTTTGGCTGCAGCCCTCCGCACAGGGATGATCCCTTGTAATTGCATGAGGCCTGCAGCTGACCAGACAAATTTTGGCACTGTCTCTGAATTCCTTATACATCATTCACCCTGGTAACAAATAAAGTGCAAAAATGTTAATAAATATATGAAATTAATAGTATACAGTTAATAAGTAAATGAAATTAATGTGCTCTGAGTTTGCTTGCAATTCGTGTTTCCTGAGGCTGAATCCAGCAAGTCCAGATATCTTGGGAAACTGATATGCTTAGATGTACCACTGAAGAGCACTTCTGCTTAGGTATGTGGTGCAGACTGATATTTTAAGCAGTGGGGTTTGGAAAATTTGGAGCAAATGTTAGTTCTTTTAATTCTTTTATCCTAGTTCAACTACTGACTGACAGGTGTATCACAGTAATGAGGGATGAACTGGGACATTCCAATTCATAAAGCCTCAGAGACTGATTTCAAAGGATTTGTGAAACAAGACTAATCACCACTGATGAAGTATTATAGCTTTCACACATCCTCACACATCCAGCTATTTTTTTTTCACTCAGCCCCCTGTTTGTAAGAGAGAGCAATGTTGAAGCAAGTCAATAGGAAAAAGCAAGTATTCTGCAGTGATCTGGTAACATTTTCTGTTTCTTTTGTGAGAAAATACCCTTGCCACAGTATATTGTTGTTTTTATCCAAGCAAGATACATACTCCCCCCTTTCTATATTGACATTGTTTGAAGGATTTATAAAGCTTCTTTTATAAAGCATCTCTTTCTGGAGGGGAAGTGGGGGTACCACATCAGGGTAGCTCTTAGCTCTTGTAAAAGTAGTGCCAGTGTCTAGGCTACAGATGTCAAGCCAGCTATGTAGGAACATCTGGTCTTCAGTCTTGTAAAAGCCTGAGACTAGCACTGGTGCCTACAGAGTAATAAAGCTTTGTCGTGGTTTAAGCTTAGTCATAAATTAGAAAAGCATGTAGCCTGCTTGCTGCTCCACCACAACCTGTCCTTCCCCCACCCCCCACTCCTGGAGGGATGGGGAGGAGAATCGAAAGAATGCAACTCCCATGGGTTGAGATAAGAACAGTCCAGTAACTAAGGTATAA
>WYDI02002332.1:0-33130 GCA_009867235.2 Psittacus erithacus
GTGGTAGCAGCAGTGGTTTGTGTTATACCTTAGTTACTGGACTGCTCTTATCTCAGCCCCTGGGAGTTACATTCTTTTGATTCTCCTCCCCATCCCTGTGAGATCTGGGGGGGAGGAAGAGGGGGAGTGAGAGAATGACTGCGTGACTAGGCTTAAACCATGACATTCTTCTACACGTGAAAGTTAAAACATGGGCAGGATCTTTTACCTGGACAAGGAGCCAAGGCTGCCTTTGCAGAGAAGTGTGTTTTCTTCTTCTTCACAATGGTGAGAGTGGGAATGTGACCATTATCTATGCCTGCAGTGCCCCCTTCGAATCGTGCCTTTTTAGTTAAGCTTCAGTAGCGCATCTGGTCAAGTGAGTGTGTGCAGGAGTGGGAGTGCTTCACTTCACGCTGGCTTTATACATGTGCGTTACTGCTTTGTCTAAGTTGTGTACCACGTGGACTGGAAAGACCTTGAGGAGATGAGGCTTTAAGGAGCATCTTTGTCATGGTTTGTGGTTTCTGTTTGCAGCAACATGCTAGAAAGGAGCTGAGTTGGGGAGGAGGGAAGGAGTCAAAACAGGTTAATGTGTTGCAAGCTCTGGTGATTGTAAAGAGAAGGAAAACTCAGGTGACAGCCCAGCAGCTTACAAGTGGTCTGTGTATAAGGTCTATATGTATCTAGGGCCATTATGCCTTCTGTGGGCACTTCACACAGCAATGGGGTCTCTGAACTGTGCAAGACATGATGTTGCCATTCACTTACATAGACTCCCTCCATGCTTCAAGGAGTATTTCTCCCTGCACGTGGAGTGGCTATAATGGCAGGCCACAAGTCCCAGTGTCTGTGAAAAGCTTCAGACTAGTGGGAACTGATGTTTATTCATTTTGCTGATACTGCTTTCTGATTCAGTAGCCCTATATGCCAGAATAGAGGTCTCATCCCTCTGCTGATGCCGGGTGGAAATAGCAAATACATCAAATTCCCACAAACAGCAGTGGCTAAGAACATACTAACATGTGGAAGTGCCTATTTACTTTTCTTGCCTCTTTCTTATTTCTTTGGGAGTCTGTCTTTTATAGGTGCACTCATCAAATCACATGGTGGTTGCAGTGCACAGAAAAGGAAGAACAACACTTCCCTTGAATTTCAACAGAACCAGAAACCCTGGTAAAACAAATTACAAGGGTTTCTGTTTCATTTTCAGTTGTAAATCAGATGAGGCCATGAATATACTGCAGGTGACTGCCTTCTGCAGCATCGCTCACACACATAAAATTAGGCCTATTCCTTGCTGAATTGGGAGTCATACTTCTTAGTAATGTTTTATGAGGGAAAAATAAAGCCTCTTCTGGCAGATTCGTTGTGCATAACTCCAGGTGTGAGCCATGTTTTCCAGAGATTGTTCAGTGAATGCAGGTGATTGGGTGTTGCTCTGTCTGCACACAAGGAAAATCTGGGCATGGAGGTAGATGATGGTCCCAACCAGTTTGCCCCTTGCTTTAGAGGTTTCTCTTTACATGGATGAGGTCACCTTAGCTCTCGCATCTGACTTGTGTGACAGAAAGTTACTTGGTAATGGAGTCTGTACTGTGATGATGGCTGCAACAGGAGTTGGACAGTTTAAGGCTTGTTGGAACGCCACAAAAAGCTTGTGGGTTTAGCAAACGGCAGGGAGATTGCTCACCAGTTACTGTCACAGCAAATTCACTCAACTGGGTGAAAAATTAGCTTATAGCAAATTAAACCAGGTTCAGAGAGCGAGAGTCACAGAAAAGGTGCACACCTTTTCCCTACCAGGCCCTTTTTCCCAGGCTCAGCTTCACTTCATACCCTGCTTCCCCAGCACTGCAGTGAGAACAGGGCTGTGGCCAGTCCATTACAGCTCTTCTCTGCCATTCCTTCCTCCTCAGCTGTTCCCACATGCTGCAGTCCTTCAAGAACTGCTATAGGGTGGATTCGTCACAGCAAACTACCTTTTGGAGTCAGACTGGCTGTGTACTCTGTACCTAATGCATTTGTCCCTTTAAGTCAGATGACTTCTCATTTTGGAGGAGGAAGCCATCTGCTATATACGCTGTTGAACTTGGCATTATCATTGGACCATTGCACCCCTCGTTAACTCTATCCCTGCGGCACAGTGAACAAAATAAGCTGGAATGTTTCAGATCTTGTTATGTTTGAAATAGTTTAATTTTTACCCTACATTTAGATTTTAAAATGCTTTTGTATTTTTTTAATGACATCTTCTACCTAGATTTTCAGCAGTTTTATCTACCTTATTCTCATTTTCACCTGTCTTTTGTGCAGCCTTTCCACTTAGGAGAGCCCTAATGAGATTTGTGAGTAAGGTTAGTTAGCAGGCAATGAAATGAATGTTACAGGGGTCATCTGTTGAGTGGTTTTTTCCTTTGGTTTTCTTCAGTAGCTATTATGAATTTCAAATCCAAAGAAGATAATGGAAAAAAGAGAAAGAAAAGAAGACTTTACAGCAGCTACAGGAACAGAACAGCTGCTTGATCCCCGAGCTGGATCTGCCCGTGTGCTCTTTGCTTGGTTTAACCGAAGGGTTGGTGTTCCTGCGCTGTTCTTGATCATACCCTTCCCAAATAAGCAGAAAAGTAAAAGGAAATTGCAGATTTGGCTGTTGCCACTGCCTTGAGTATTTTTTCATTCTCAGGTAGCTGGTGTGGAGATGCTCAATGACCTCTCCCAGCCTATAGTACTTTCTTTTAGATGAACTTAACTTGCAGCGTAAGGTTGAAAATTAGTTTGTGACTGTTAAAGTCAGAAGAAAGTGTTATCTCTGTGGTCATTTCAGTCCCCAGAGAGTGACCTACCAAGGAGGGCCCTGAACTGATGAGGCAATTTATTCCCACCCTCCTTTGCTGAAGGACCATTTCCTCTGCTTTTAATACATTGCGACTTTAGTTTGCATCCAAGAGATCACAAGGAATCAGCGTCTTGGCAAAGACAGTCTCTCACAGAAAGTCATGAGCCCTTCATGATCAGGTGAGGTAGGTTTTGGGGACATCAGAGCCACAGAAGCCCTCCTGAAATAGCATCCTGTCTGCAGTACTGATCAAATCCACAAGGTCCGCAACAAAGAAGCATTTGTCTCTTTGTTTTTTGTTGCTTCCCTCAAATGATACCAGTTGCTCCTGACAACAGACACTTAATGCAGAGATGGTCCATAGGCACTGTCTTCCAGGAGATGTGATGGCCGGTGGCTAGAGATAGCAGATTTTCCTCTGGTGATCAAGATTAATTTTACTAACCCTTTCATGAGCTGGACCTTTCTAGAAATGAATATATTTCCTACCATATTAGTAAGAGGGAGCAGGTAGTACTTGTCAGACTTTAAGTGAACCTCTTCAAACTGCTTATCTTTTATTTATATACATATATACACATATATATATAATATCTTAAGATTAGGGCTGGCACTTCCATGGAATTCAGGATGCACACTGTATACCCTCCTTATTGTGCTTGTTAATGTATTGTTCAGACTTCTGGTTTGAACTACTGTTGCTTTACCCGTGGGTCCTTTCTTTTGCATTTAATTACGTGTTTTTCTGCTGGCTTTCTTCTGAGCCATGTTTGCTGTTGCTTAAGAAGAGAGCAAGTCCTGCGGATGGGTGGGTTATGCTCAGATTCTTCTTCCTAAAATTTTGTTAATCAGTTGAAGCAAGTGCCGAAAAACGTTGCCATCTGTCATGTCTTCAGCTGTGTCTTGGGGAACTGGTTTCTGACAAGGCATCCACTGATGGTCTCGGGGTGAATAGTCATGTGTGATATAGAGCTGAGGGCAACAGCGTATAAACTCTTTAAATTTGGTTGCGCTCATCAAATTGTATGTTATTCTCTCATTTTTTGCGTTTTGGTGGCAGCTCTTGGTAAAGATGATGGTAGGAAGTGAAGGCGCAAGCACTGCATAGCTTTACAATTAATATGCTAAGAGGCAGAAGGTGTTTTTGCTTTTTGTTTATGAACAAATAATGTTGTTCTTCCTTACGCTGAAATTTTAACAAATCAGCCAAATGGTAGAGGCTTTGTATAAACTATCTTGGGCTGTTACTGACATGAAGTAGTAGCTTACAACTGTGAGATATTAACAATTTTAGTGATTTTTGACAACGTGAAAAAAATTATATTTCTGGTATTACATTACAAGATGCAGTGATTTAGTAATAATAGCACTGCCATAATTCCATGCATGTTACCCATGGTTATAAATGGAACAATATCCCTGGTGTTGAAATGCCCTGTGGGCACACTATGTATGTGAGGTAGTGTGCTGGTAGTGGTGCTACCTCAGGGTCTCTTTTCTGTACCCACAGCTGTCTAGGATTGGGGAAAAAAGAGAATTTGGCTGATCTTCCTCTATGTTGCTGCTGTGGAATATCTGAAGGGTCGGTCATGTGTGCATCAGAGAGATGTCTGGCAAGAAGACTTAGACCCTTCACTTTCCCTTGAACACATCTTGTTCTTTGCTGCCTGCTGCACTCTGTGTCCTGGAAGATGCCTCTTCAACTCTCCACATAACCCAGGAGGAGCTGCTCATTCAGAGCAAGTTTAATACTGTCTGTCTCCACCTGAAGGTTGGGACCTCCGTGGAGATACCCGTTGCAGAGAGGAGCTTTTATCAAGAGGATAAGCCTAGGGTCTGCAAGGGAGGTGGTTACAGATGGAAGCAGGGAGGTTGAGGAGCTGCTAGGGCAGGAGGACCAACAACAGCTTCCCTAGCGTGGCAGGAAGACCAGTGTCTGTGGTCTCATCACCAAAGCTCAGTGTCTGGGTGCCTCTGCTCATGGGATTCTTCTGTTGCTGTTTGTTCCATCTCACTGAAAGTGTGAGCAGTTTTAAATCCATTAGCTGAATCTGTCTTAAAGTCAGACTTTTCCTGTTCCTTGCTAAATCATACACTACAGAGGAGGAAAAGCAGCCTGAACTCTGTAAATATCAATTTAATAAGTGTAATAACAAATAACACTATAATTTTATACCTACGATTTATGTTCCTTGTATTTTTTAGATTCTGGACCAAGAAAGCATAGTAATAACTGGTGTCAATTTAAATAAGGGAACATGATAGTCGTAACCTTTGAAATAACTGGAACTTTTCAGAGAATATATTTGCAAAGTATATAAAAAGTTAGTGCTTTAGCTAGATACAGAAATGGTAGTGGCTTTTGCCCCATAATTTTTTCGGTGCTATATTCTCTTTATTAGAGTAATTATTACAGGTTAGCAGTGCTGTAATTTTCTCATTTCATGACTCTGTAGCATGCCATTATTTTCTGGAAGCCAAAAGTAGATGTCTTTAATAGTACCATTACTGTTCTTCAGTACTTTTTATAGAGAAACTAGTTAAGGGGTATGATCCTAGGGCTAAAATTGTTCTCTGTGGAATGCGAGAAGATGATTTATAACATAAATATAAACCCTTAATAGGCACCCAAAATGGCAACCCTCAGAGATTTAGTGGCACCAATACTAAGCTTTTGATCACTTTAACAACACATTCCTAGAATTTTATACAGTAAAGGAGAATTTATTTCCTTAGCAGTGGATCTCTGGGCATCAGCTTGTCCATGTTTCATTCTGTTGCCCTGAACTTTAAAGGTAATTTATTGACAACATTGAGATGTAGGGATGGCAATTCTGGGGCTTTAGGATGATGGTAACATAAACCCTTAGGAGTTGGTAGTGAAAATTCAGAACAGTTCAGAAGGGACTGAAGTTTTCATTAACAAAATGGCTTGGTGTCTCTTGCCAGCACCTGAGAATTCTTTGCTGCATTGGCACCAGTCAGAGGTCTTGGAGCTGTGCTGTAGATGACTCTATGCTGGGGACAAGTCAGCCTGAAGCTCTAGAGCTGCAGGTTTTTGGTGCTTAATGTTTCTCATTAGCTGGTTGTGCATTTCCAGCAGCTTTTAGTCACTTTGCCAAAACTTAGGTTAGACCCTGTGGGAGTCACCCCATCCCACCACCTTAGTGTAGTTGTGCTTCCCCTGTAAAAGGGAGATAGCAGCCGTCTGTGGCTAACCAGGGCAGTTTCCCCTCTCCTTCCTCTTAAGTGCAGAAAGATATGTGGCAAGTTAGTTGCTTTCTCTACCAGGGAAGGCTGCATTTATTGTAAATTATGAGGGCTGAATGACCTTTGTCTGAGGACCCATTTGGTTGTGTTAAGGCCAGGAGTAGGGGGCCCTTTACAGCAGAACAATTGGTCTGTTAGCAGCCACCTATAAGTAACAGCGTCTGCACTGCAGTGAGCTGGGTAATGATGAATTCTCTCAAGTACCTTTCACTGTGTCTTCTTTTGAGCTGCAGTGTAGAAACAGAGAAATGAATCTTTGGTCTGAATCTGATTCGTCTCATTACCTTGCCTTGAATGTTTAAGAGCAGTGTTTCTAGCTGTGTTTAGTGCTACCTGTTCTGTATAGCAATTTTCCCATCCATCCATCCACCTGGTCCTCTGGAATATGCAAGGCTGGAGACTCATTCCCCAAAGCAGGAATGTGTCAACCAGGATAGGAGCTGCAGTTATGGTTTCAGAAAACATTTGGCCCTGTTTAACACGGGAAGGTTTCAGTACCCAACATTTCCAGATTTCATCAGAAATTCAGGTAACTGACCTCCTTTGCAGTCAATATTTACTCAAACAGCTGGGAAACTGCTTGCTCTCCAGGCTGCTGGAATATTAATTCGACTGCAGATATGTGAACTGTTGCTGTTTCCCTTTGGCATTTCCTCGTTTCCTACCAGTAAACCCTTAACTTGCCTACAGTTTTGGCACCCTTAGCTAGGGCTTCGTATTTAGATAAGTGTTAGTCTGTACCTAAGGTTACAGTCATGACTATTTTAGCCATGACATTTTTTAGCCTTTGGAAGAAGTAAATGTTAGGAAAATAATTTCCTCCCGGCTCGGCTGTGTTCGGGAAGCTGCTAGCGAAAGCTATTGCTGCTAAAATAACATTGAGGATTTAAAATAACACTTAAAAAGGCAACTTCTTCGTACTGTTATTAACAACATGGTGTTCTTTTAAAGTTTCAAAATAGTGTAAAGATCCTGTTTCATCTTCTGTTACTTGCGTACCATGAAATCATAGAGACATACGAACTTGTTTGGTTATGTCCGTAGTCTTCTGGCTAGCTGTTAAGATAACATAGCTGCAATGGAGAGCCTGCAGCAGCTGTACCTCCAAAGTGTTTGATGCAAGCCAGTCTAATTGTTTAATATTTTAGTTTTCTATCTGTTTCAATGGCTGATGCTCGTTTCTCCGAGTCCCTGTGTTGTATTCATAGAGGCATACCAGAATAATTTCAGTTTTCTTTTAAGAACATTGGTTTTATTACTAGATTTCTGGCATAAACAGTGCATTCATCACCAGGATATTCTCATACAAGAAGTCACCAAAGAAATTCAAAGTGTGTGGGAAAGATTAGTTAAATATTCAGACTTGTCCCTTTCAATTCCTTTATATTTTGCAGTATAACCAACGCCAGACTTGTATATATTCCATGTCTAAACATTTGGTTTGCCCTGAAATGAGCAGGAAAGGGAAGTCTTTTTGAAGACCCACCATTTAATAGTCAGCTTTATTATTACTTCTTTATATGCTGTAAGTGCTTCAGGTGGGGTCTGCTCTGTGCACTGCAAGTCCCAGCCTCAAAGAGATGTGTCTCTCTTGGTCAGATGGAGGGTACAGAGGAAACCTTGAGGTGTAGAGCAAGTTGCATGGGTTGACCTTGGTGACAAAGTCAGGAGTTGTCACCAATTTCCCTCTCTGATGATGTGCTGATGTGAGTGCGGTGCACATCCAAGGAGTACAGTTTGTGGGGCTGATGTCATCAGGACTGTTGTGTCTTCACCAAGCTCCTGGGACCTCCCTGGGATGGGGACCCTTGAAGATCTCCTTATGGTCCCATGCCAGCAGCAAGACTGGGAGAAATGCAACCTTTAAACATCTCTCTGAAAGGCTCTTTGCACAAGCAGTGGCAAATACGAAGGAAGTGCAGGTGCAAAATTCATTTGTAGCTATCTATGGGAAACATTTCGGTAATTGCTTTAGGGCTATGGGTGATTCTGCCAACTCAATGCCAAGCCGATAAGTCCCTCTGCTCCTTGTCCCAGATTTTAAATAGGAATGTCACACTTTAGAAGTCCCCAAACTGTATCAGGTTTCCTGTGACACTGAAATGGTGCTGTGCAAACAGAGCCACATGTCACTGTCATGTGTTACTGTCACCTCTCACTGTGTGTGACAGCCTTGGTTGCAGTGGCTCAGCGTGTCTGTTAGCAATGCTCTGCAGGAAGGAACAATCCCCTATATTTAAAGGGGGACAAGGGAAAATCTGTCCTCCGCAGGGGAAACGAGATGATGCTGAGAATTAACAACCAGGCTTGGGACATTTCCTAACTCAACATCAGAGCCTGTAGAGTTGAAATAAATTTTGCTTTTCTTTCCGTGTAACGTTGAGCTGAGCCAGCAACGTCTGTGTCAAATTTCCATCAAACACAGTTGAAACCTGCCAGTTTTGAGCCCCTCCTGCATAAAACATCTGTAACAGAAACCAGTGTTTGAGCCTAACTGAGCCAGGCAAGCAGCATGATATGTCGTTTTGCTTAAACGTACTGTGTAAAGGAGAGACTTTGTGCTCTGTGGCAGTGCTATATCTGGGTCTATATCTGATAATCATTTTGCTTGTCGTTGTGGGACTGGATGATGTCCCGTCATTGAAAGAGAGTGACTGACATGCAGGCATTTGAGGGCAGCCAGCAAACACATGAGAGCCCTTCTCTGTTTTCTTCTTATTAGCATTAAGATCATCAACAGTTCTTGATGCGATTATATGCAATGACTGCTGGGCATAGCCCTGCTCTCCCACAGTGGCCTATGATAGTTCCTGGGGAGCACTCGGCATTTGTGTGTATTAGGTACAGTAATTTGGTGAATTGTGAGATTAGCAGGGGAGGGAAGAAGTCATGTGCATTCAGGAAACCCTAATGCAGATGGTCTCTTGCCTGTGCACATTGCTGTTACAGTGCACAGCTCTGAGTGACAGGCAGCAGGTCATTGTGGTCAGTCCCCTCTGGTTCATGCTTTACATCTCTGCCTGCATGTAAAAATCCCCTCTCTCTCCATCCTTACCTATACTAATACTTGAGGTCATCTTGCTCCTGAAATACATCCTGTCCAGTCTTTCCTGGAATGGCTGGGTTTGCTACATAAGACAGCTTTGAGAGAGGGTCATCCCTCCATCTACTGCATGTTTCCCTTGTGCTTTTCATCAAGCACATCAAAGCATCTCAGAGGGAGCATCATTCTCTGATCCAGTCCCCTTGTCCAGGGCTGGATTGAACACGGTCTGAACTGGCTGGATTACTCCTTCTTCCACCTGCTACTGCTCCCACTGCCCACCAGGGAGCAGGGCTGCTTTCTCTCATCCTTGATCCTTTTTGGCAATTTTTTGCAGTAACTTCTTAAAAGGTTTCTTTGTGCACTGGGTAATGTGGGTTCAGGCATCCCTAAAAATCTGATGGGTCATTCTTAAACACAGCAGGGTGAGTTGTCTTTGAAGTGCCTTGCTTACAGATACAGATTTAGGTACTTCCAGAAATTTGCAGTTCATAGAATCATGGAATGGTTTTGGTTAGAAAGAAACTTAAGATCATCCAGTTCCGATCCCCTGCCATGGGCAGGGATGCCTGACATTAGACCATGGCGCCCAAGGTTCTGTCCAGCCTGGCCTTGAACACTGCCAGGGATGGAGCATTTAAACATGGGGTGCAGGGAGCTCTCCCAAATTTCCTTTGTAGAGAGGCTGAACTTTTGTCAGATTAATAAATACAGGATGTTTTCCTCACAGGAGGAGCATAAGTACTGCAGAAATGAGTGCTTTACAAATACTTTGATGAGATTGATGGATACCTGTTCCTTTCAACTTAAGCCAATGCTCTATCCCGCAAGCCAACAGCATGTTTGCATAATTAAAGCACAATTAAAAACATTCCAGAGAAGAAACTGCCCAGAGCTGATGTGGAGTGAGGGAGGGTTAGAAATCATTCCTGAGTAACCCAGGGAGCTGGGATGGCTTGTTTGGAGCTACTAGGAAATCAGATATTTTTCCTGGTCTTTTTGAGGATTTCATATATGCACCAAAAGCCCAATTCCGGGCTCTGAAGTTTTCTTCCGCTGCCTCCAATAGCAGAATTGTAAGGTATTTTGAGGAGGAAGAGGGGAAAAACAGGCATGGTTTTAAGGACCCACATGAAGCACCACATTGTTGCTCCTTGTTCTTGTCGCTTTGCAGGCATTCGCACGTTGGCTGTTTGACTTGGGTTTACATTGCTTCCTGACAATGTTAACGAGAAGCTCTGGTGTTTTATTGATGCTTTCTTTGTAGTGTTGCGGGGTTTGTCCCTTGTGGAAGCTTTATACATTAATAACTGTTTTTACAAATGTGTATAATCAATCTGTGATGGCAGCCAAAGACTTCGTGGCAGCCATACGGATTCTGCCTAGACTCCTGTGGTTTCAGATAATACTAGGCTTACAGGTTTGTTCCTACTTACTGCTGAGACTTGCACCAAAACCATTTAATATATGAGCAGGGCCTCAGGGATGCAGTTCACATTCAGTACCGATTGATCCTGGTGGATAGGAACTGGAGACTGGGTATGAGTGGGACATGAGGGAAAATTAAAATGCGATCTGAAGTTTCCCCTTGGGTGCTGGTCTGTGATTTGGAGCAGCACCAAGCTTCATGCACTGTTTGAGACTTGTCTCCTACCTGTCCCCTTCTGCCAGGGCTGTGTCTTATTGTTTGGATCAGTTTGTGAAACCCCAGAGCAGGGGAGGATGCTCCAAGGAACAAGTGCCATCCTGTGGCTTGTGTCCCAGAGGGCTTCCCTGTGGGAAGGAGGACCTTTAGGAGGTCTGAGGTTGCTGTGGTTTAAAAGGGTAGCCTCTGGGCTGCTCAGAGCAGCCTTCCTTTCCCTGGGTGCCTGTGGGGATCAAAGACCTTCGGTCCGTAACTGGAGGGGGTGGTGTAGTTATGAAAAGCTTTGTACTTCACTGAGCTTGTATCTGGTGAGAATGTTAATCACGTCTCTGTATTTGGTATAAATATTTACATCTGAACTGTTTTAATTGCAAAGTACTGTTGATTTAAAAAACATTCTACACAAGTGATGCGGTGTCTTTGCATGCTTAATAGAAGGAGCTGGATTCATGTGTGAGTTAGGGTACTAAATAACATATTAAGTTATGCAGAGCAAATTGTAAATGCATGTTGCTTATTTATGTTTTTCAGGTAAGAAATTGCATTCCGTTAAGCAAGGCTGCCTAAGGGAGTTGACAGATGCTGGCTCTGTGCGTTCATTTGTAAGCTACCATATCATGCGAAGTATTCTGGTATTGATCCTGTTTGATATTTTGGCAGCTTTCTGAATTGAATGATTGCTTTTAAAATATCTAAACAAAACATTTTCTCCAAATTCTGTTGTTCCTTTCCTTCTCTTTGCAAAACTGTTTCCTCAATACTATCCAAATGCAAGAATAGTTTCTGGTCCTTCCATAGAAGGTTTTCAGTGAATTTTGTGTATGAATGTTGCCTGATTACTCTGGAACTTTCTGATATCTCTAAAGTAGTAAGTTGGGTTGATATTTCTTTAACTAAATATTACAAAAGGCTCTAGTTGTACTGTATATTTAAGTATTGCCACCCAGTATTTCATCTCCACAGTGATACATTCTCCCTTTACCTCAAAGCTTCATTTTACACTCCCCACCCCCGCTTTGTTTTGGGGCCCCTCTCTGTGCTAAGTAATACAAAAGGCATTAAAATGTTGCTTCCAGTCTCTTATAGCTAGGGAGTCTGCCAACTGCAATCAATAACTCTGAATTTCTAGCGTAAATTAAATGAAAGCAATATACATGATTCTCCTTCATTACACAGGAGAGGAACAGAAAGCTAGAAACGTGATCTGGTTCTTGTAGATACTTGATGAAAAATAATAAAGCTTTGCAGGAAGGTAGTCACCAGGAGTCTAAAATTGATTTTCTTCGTTGCAGCTGCTTCAGGGTTGTATTTTTTATATCAAGAGACTTTTGCAGTGAGAGACATATTTCCTTCCAAAATGGCTGATTTGGTAAGATAAGGAGGTCACCATTTTAATTCTGTAAGTAGATGAAGTCAAGTGGGATTTAAGCTGGTGTCATAGAAGCTCCTGTGGCTCAGTGTGATCTGGGAGCACAGATAGCCTTGGACAGCACTTACATCTCCATCCCACTGTCCTGAAAATTGCCCCTTTCCTCTCTAGAGCATTGCAATGAATAGCAGGTAAGGACAAGAAGTAGCAGCTATTTAAAGCTCTCAGTGGTAGTGTTTATAGGCTAACCAGGCATGGGTGTAGTTAGAGCTGAGCAAGAGAGCAGCTCTTGGCCTTTTATACTGGAGAAGCTGTGAGAGTTAGACACAAGTAAAACTCTTGACTAACAAACACACTGCCCATCTACTTGGTTGCAATCTGTTCCTCGGCAAACATGGACTTGTGTTGGGTGATAGATGATAGCGTGTTGAGAATGACTACCAGTCTTTTGGATGGTATGGGCGAGCCTTAATTATTCTTAGCTGAACATAAGGCTGGAAAATATTTTGGCAGGAAGATGCCTTTGCATTTTAATTAATCAGCGTCTTTTTCCTGGAAACAAAATGAATCCTGTGTGCTTGGTTGGCTTTGACAGTGGAGAGCGATGTCCTCAGCAGAGCTCATGTTTTACTATTTAAATCCAAAGTACAGCCCTGGACCTGGACAAAGAAGGTTATAAGGGTGTAATGCTGATTTGGAGTTTGTCCTGCATCTTCATTTTGCTTCCCCGCACAATGCTGTCAGCCAACAGAGATGTCCCTTTAGTATGATAAAGGAGATGGGAGTGGATGTTTTTCTTGCAGAAGTGAAACCCAAATCTGGGAAATCGGCTGTCCTGCCCAGCTGATGCAGTGTGTGAATTATCAGACTGCCTGCTGTGCAATAGAGATTCCTTTAGCCTGTCCCCTTTCAAACTATTTCCCCAGGAGAAGTGCCAGCATAATTTTAATATGCATAAACTGTGGAGGCAATGATGATATTAACAGCAGGGTGCCCAATTCTGAAATACCGTATTTATCATTCCTTACAGTTCTTTTTTTATCAGTCTCAATTTTCATCAGGCTGGGAGAAATTTCTTCCAGACAGAGCTGAGGTTTTCCTGCAGAAAAGGGAGAAGGTACGATCTGGAGAAGCCAGAGCGTAGTCCTGCCCATCTTGAAATCACTTCCAAGTGATTTTACCAGTACCCAGTTCGAACCCTTGGACTGTAACTCATCCAAAAAACCTGCAGGCTTTTGCATGATAAAATAAATAAGATAGAAATAGGTTATTCTGCTTTCAGTGTCTGTGCTGCTACCTTGAGATTTAGCAGGGATTTTAATTCCTGCACCAATTCTCAGATTTGTTGAATATTGACATCATTAATTCATTTTTACCATCTTGAAGAATTTAAATTAGTTGGGAACTTTAGTCTTCCAATTCCAGACGTCATTTAAACCTGTACAGAATTACAGTTGTTGTTAATGACTCTCACATAATTAATTTCCTTATGAAATAGAGTGAATGCTTAGTGTCTCGGGTACTAAATGGTCTATATTCTTACAATGCTATTTCAATCTTAATTTAATGAAATCGTGGGTATCTAGCTGTGAGAAACATTATATGAAAGAAAAGCAACCCTGAGTTAATGTGAAAGGCGGTGTGATATTACTCTTGCAGTGATAAACCTAAACTTGACCAAACTGGAAATCTAAATTGAGTGGAAAACTAGTGCAGAGCTGGTACTCTCTGGTTAAAGTGAAAGACACTTTGCAGTCAATAACTTCATCTCATTTGTTTTCAGATCAACCTTATTTTAAAAGTAGCTTTTCTTCCATTGTTTTGTTTGTGCTCTTCTATGGAGCAAATCATGGTACCTGAGCTGGCTTGCACAAGGCTCCTGATTTTGTTCGTTTGTCACACTTCTGTACAGCTGTAAGTCTGTTGGATGAATACTCAGCTGGCCAGTCTCTTAAACTGAATCGATGACTTTGGTTTCCACAGTCCTCGCCTGTTGTCTTTGCCGATGTGATTACTGTTTTACAGAAGGTGCTGAGAAAAGATCTGAGCTTTTGTAGCTATGGTCTGTACTGTTGCTGGTTATTGTCATGGGTTGGTTTTGAGTTTTTTGGGTTTGGTGGGGTTTTTGGTATTTTTTTTTTAACAATTGTGTTGTAATTCAGTGTTTTAGGAACATACTGCCTTCATAAACAAGTACACTGTGTATTAATTGAACTTTTGATGAGTATTACCAAGTCACTTAAGTTGGAAAGATTCCTGGGAGACCATAGGCCAGCCTCTTGCTCAAAGCTGGGACAGCACTGAATTCAGACCAGATTGCTCAGGGCTTTGCCTAGTCAGGTCTTGAAAACCTCCAAGGGCAGAGATTCTTCTGAGCTCCTGTTCTGATCCTTAATTATGCTCAGGGTACGTATATCCAGTATATCTGTATGTCCACTCCAGACTGTTGTATCTCATTCTCCCACCATGTACCTCAGTGAAGAGCATGGCTGTATTCTCTGTAAGCCCTCTGTAAGCCTCTGTATTCTCTGTAGGCACTTGTTGGCCTCTGTAGGTCCTCCTAAGCCTGCTCCTTTCCAGGTTTAACTCAGCCTCTCCTTACAGCTTGCATGTTCCAGCCACTGACCATCTTGGTGGTCTCAGCTGGACTTGTGCAAGCTGCTCAGCATCTTGCTTTCGTGTTAGGGGGCCCCAATATTGAAGACAGTGTTCCAGCTGTGGCCTGAGTGCTGAGTAAAGGGGTTTGATCACTTCCCTTGATCCTGCTGGCTTATGCCCTTGTTGCTACAGCCTTGGATCCTGGTAGCCTTCACTGATGCTAGGGCTCCCATGCTGCCAACTCTCCACCCAGATCTCAAGTCCCCATGCAGTGTTTGTATGGATGCGGTTTTAGACAGCAGTTCACAGAATGCTGTGTTTTTACTGAGAAAGGCAAACACTGCATTAATATCTTAAAACTTTGACTCACATCTGCTCTCTTGCCAAAAGAGTGAACCACCACCTGCTATTAATTAAAACCAGCCTGCTCCAGCTAGTAGCTACGACTGAACTCGGGCATATGCATCTTCTGTTTAGGCAGAAAAGTTGTTCTAAACATTCATGTGACTCTCCTGGCATCCTGTTTCTTTTAAAGGCCAAATTCAACCCTTTCTGCTGACTCCCACAGGCTTTGAGCTGTGCCTAAAACATTTCCTTCCAGTCAAAAGCTGTCCAACTATTGCTTTCTAGACTGCCGCACACGCACTGAAAGAGCCATGTGGAGGCATTACGGAGTGAATTAGAATGAATTAGGTTTTATAAAGGCTGGAGGAAATGCAATGTAAATGCCAGTGACAGAGGAACTGCCAGTTCCTTCAAGCTGAAATTTTGTCTTTGTGTGCGTGCTTTTTTCTTCTTCATAGAACCCACTGCCGCTATGCCCTTCCTCACAGCTCCTTGCTATCTTTGTCTAGCAAGTCACTTGCCTTCACTTGTTGGCTATATTGGTCTTCATCCAAGTCACCTTCCTCAGTTAATGCCAAGTTTTCTACTACCAGTGTTGGTGGGACCCTTCCCTGTGTTCTTTCCCATTCCCAATCTGCATAGCCTTTCCTGCCAGGCCAGACGTTGGACACCAGGCACCATTTCTCTACCCCTTTGGGCACAATTTAATTCAGAGCTCTTTGCTTCTCTCACCCCTTCCATCATGCTTCATCCTTTTTGGCTCATTTGCTCCGGTTGGTTTTGTTGCATGTTGGAGCTGGTGCTTTAATCCTCAGGCTGACCCCTCTTCTGTCCTGTCCCCAGCTGTGACTGTGTGAGGAATTGCCCTGTGGTTGCAGGGAAGTCCCATGCAGGTCCCACGAGCAGTTTTTCATGTCTGAATGAGGAAGGTACCTGTGCCTGTCACTATAGGGCAATGTGGGAAGCATCCTGCTGTTCCACAGTGCTGCCTGGTGAGTGTAAACTGCAACTGTTGGAAAGTCCCAAAACTGCAGGACCCACAGCATTAAGGACAAGAAGTCATCTCCATCTAGTTCTGCTGAACTCCAAGGCCTGGGTCCAACTGTACAATTTCAAAGTAAAATGTTTGTAATACATTTTTCTGGGTCAAAATAATGCTTTTTCTCTGATTCCCCACTCTTTTTCTTTTATGAATTGGCTTTTTTTTTTTTGCTGTGGTTGATAGTTGGTTGTATGGCACTATTGTGCTTTCTCTATGGCCTGCAAAGCGTTGAACACTTTTATTCTCGAGATTATTCAGTGCATGGAAACATGTTCTGTTAGCCATCCTGTCATGTGGGGTATGACATCGAGCCAGTGTCTTTTTTTCCTGGCGTTAGCTCTTTAATCCTTTTCGGTTTTGCTGAGGCAACACAGAGTTATTACCGCTGGTTTTAGTTCCGAGGTAAATCTTGACATTTAACAGATCATTTGCATGGAAATCCCTGCACAAGGGCTAGAACTGATGCAGCCTGACACAGCCTATCAACCCCTCCCATGCCACAGCAGTATCCATAGGAGGAGAAAAAATGGTGCTATTCAGACCCTTGGCTTTTTAAATAACTTTCTGCTGGAGCTGTGAGGTCCAGCTGTTTTCTAGCACTTGCCTTTTCTTAACATAATTAGAAGTTTAGACACACATTTACTTCACAAAACCAAACTCCAGATCTTCACACAAAGGCAGCCCAGGATTGGCAGACATACTGCTGCTTGCAGTAAGCCAAGCTTTTAATTTATTAATCTTCTGACAGTGCTGCAATGAGAACTGAACCTTTTAATAGTGCCTTACTACTTTCAAAGTACTCTAAAGCGCTTTCTAAAATAGCTGAGAGGCGATACTGCTTGGCATCGCGGCTGTAGGCAAAATTGATGGCTTTTACTGTCAGCAGCTGTTTAAATGGCACGACAAATGGCGGAACTTGGGGGTTTTTTTGGAGGAAGTGGCCTGGCCAGACCACCAGCACACTCTCCTCGTTTTATTTCTTTATTTTCAGAGCATGCAGGAAAGATCTGCTGTAGCCATTCTGTTTGTAGAGCTTTCTTGCTCTGAAAGCTTGAAACTGTCACAGCGCCTCTCTGAGCAGGGATGCTGTTTGGGATTGCCCTAGTGCCTCCTTTGGGGTCTTTTACTGGAGGCAGTGTTGTTATTACCCTGCTCCTTCTCAGTCTGACAGATGGCTTGTGAGGCACTTCAGACAGGCAATAGGTTTGATTTCATTGCTGCAAACATCACAGCCTGGTTTGGTTCACAGGGGGCCACAGCACAGAGCTGTTGCCACATGGTTTTCCTGAGTATGGGTTGTGTTGTGCTGCAGGATGCATGGGTTGATCATCCTCTGTGCTTGGAGACCTGTTCTTTGTGTCCTGGGGATTACTTGATTCCCAGGGGACTGAGAGTGCCAGCGTATCCTCTGCTGTGGCCTGCTCAGGTGCTTTTAGCATTCCTGAGTCACCTTTTCTCCATTCATCTTAATATATGGGGCTGTCAGGACACTGGTAGATAAGACTTGACCAGGAGTAGTATGTGTCTTGTTCTGCACAGTATTTGTAAAATGTGCCCCAGGTATTTGAAGCCTCCCATAAAGCCAAAGTGATGCTGGTACCTGGAATGCACAAATCTGGATCTGGGAGGAGAAAGTCTTGGGGAGATAGCAGCACAGAGGTCTGAAACCTCCTGTCCCACAGCCCCACAACACTGCTGGTTTGCAGAGCTGCAAACCTAGGGAGATCTATGGTGTACCATTAACACCTCTTTCCTTGAGACATGTGTGTACAGATTTATCTTTGAGCATGAGGAGGCATCTGAGCTTGCCTAAGCCTTTTGCTGTGTTTGGGCAGCTGCTGGAGATGTTTGGGGCTGTCAATCTCCTTTCAAAGGCTTTCTGGTGGTGGTGGGGCTGTTGGACATGACAGCTGCCTCTGCTGTCAAGTCAGTGTGTAGCCTTAGGGCAGACTGCTTAATCTCAGCTTGATCTCCTCTGAAGATCTGACCTTATTTCCCTACTGTATAATTTTTGCAGCCACATGAGGATTGAAAATTAATTAGTTAATGTCTGTGAAGTGCTTTGAGTGTGTTATTTAAGGGTGAAGTATTACCGTAATCTTCTAGGGAAGTGTCACCATGTTTAATGCGTGTACTGGCATCTGTCCTTCTTTGGAACTCTTAAAGTTCTGTTTCAGATCCTTTGATTTCCGTATCTTCATTATTCATTTTGCCCTAGTTTGAAACTCACTTTTCATTTGATTTGAATTAGAAACATACCTTCTGTGTGGCAATAATATGTAAAGTTAATTTTAGCTTTTGCATGTTAGTACTTTCACCCGTATTTCTGGGAAGTACTACCATAACCACTCCAGTCTATAGCACTGAGGGACTACTCTAACTGCTGTGAGTAGTTTTCACTGCATGTACTTTTCTAGAATGACTGTATCTTTTACATTTATTTTCATCCTGATACATCTAGAGGGAAACTAATAATGCTCAGCGGTGAAGAGGATGCTCAGAAGGGCACTTACCTTTGTTCCCTGTATTGGCTAAGGAAATACTCAGACGCACACACACACACAGTGTTTCTTTGGAGAGCTTGCCATTACAATGTGAGCTAGAAAGCTGGCATTCTTGCCTCTGCCTCTAAGATAAACTGCTTTATATATTCTGACATCAAGTTTTCTGTCCTCTTCCATGCAGAGTTCATCCTGTGACTTTAGCGGTGCTTCTTATCCCTTAATTCCTTGCTCCTTCCTATCTCTAATGCTGTCATCCACTGCTGTTTAGTGGCAAGCTGGCAAATATGTGAACTAATCACCTTTCCTTCTGTCTAAAGTCTTCACTTTTGGGACCTTTAGCAGGCAATTTCTTTTCTCTAAATCAAGGTTGCAGAAGTCACATAGCTTTCATTTTGCTGATTCCATGCAAGGCCATGAGGTATTTTTAAAGCTCTCCCACTTGTTAATAATCTATCCTACCCTCCAAATATGTATTCTGTGTTTGTCCAGTGACTTATTGTATATCTTGCATTCAGAAGAAACCCGGTAGCTGCTGTCCAATATGTGGCCCTTTAGATGGTTCAGGAAGTTCAAGGCGACCCTTGCTGGAGGCCAGAGCAGAAGGACAGCAGGGGACAAATCCAGACAAGCTTTCCCCCTGGAATGTGTACAGGAAAGATGGGATTAGCCTGGTGGTACAAGCAGCAGCACCTGAGTTTTTGTTAGTGTTGCTGAAGGGCACAGGAGCTGTGCCTGGGCTCGGTGGTGCTTTCCCATCTGCTGTCTGCAGGCTGTTGTGAAAGGCTCCCAAGGGAAGTATTGCAAGTTCTCCATTTGCTCTTGCTCTTTTGGCCTTGGCACCAACACAGGGACTCTATTTGGTATAAAAACTGCTTTTCGATGCTGCAGCTTGTCACATAAATGGTGGTTTAGGTCTGGCATGGATTAAATATGACTCCACTCCAGCCCCTATATTGTGTTTATAGATAACTGTTTGCTGCTCCTATAGGCATTGCTTTCCATTTTTAGCATTTATACAAAAATCCTTGCTATATTTAAATATGTAGACTTTCTAAGGACCTGAAACTTATACCCATAATACTGATGTATTTACAGAAGCTGGGGGGGTACAATGGCACAGAAATCCAACATTCAGCATCCTGAAGATCTGCATTCCAATACAAAGTGCATTCATTCTCACTCAAGCCAATTTTTTAATCTATCAATATAATTTTGAATATTTTGGGGAGGTCTGGGACGACGTAGCTTCCAGATAACTGCTTCATGATTGGAAATAATAGGAAGGCAGATGCCAGCCATTACAGAAGCGTCAATAGAGAAGCATTTGTATTGCTCACTTTGAAGTTAATGTCCATAGACCAAATTATTGCTTAATTTCATCTGGTGGTATTGAGAGTAAAAGTTGTGTCAGGAGAAGCTTCCCAGCGCTGTTCCTGTCAGATCTCTGCCAGCCCTTCTTTCCTCTCTCCTCTTTAGGAAAGCTGCTCACAAGCTAGTCTGGGAGTTGTGATTAGGTGGGAGCTGGAGCATGGTGGGCTCTGAACTTGCTGGTAATTTTTGCATTGTAGAAGTGCTTGGGATCTCTCCTGAGTCCCGGACTGCGCAGTAGAATCGGGAAATGAAAAGGCAGTGTGTGTCCCACAGTTTTGTCTCAGACTGAGACAAGGCCAACAAATACAAGATCACACTCAAGCTGGCAGGGAAAAGTGAGGGATCACATCAGCCAGCAGCGCCTCAGCACCAGCCCAACCTCTGTCTGTGCATCATCCCTCACAGCGCAGCCTCTGTGCTGACACTGGAGAAGGGATGACTTTCAATATTGCTATTTCTCCAGGGCTGTCTCAGCACTGGTGAAGACAGCTCTTTCACAGCTATACCTCCCCAGTATAAATATTACTGCAGACAGCAGCTTGCACTCAGCCAGCCTTCTCAAATCATTGCCTGTGTTCTCATTTGTAAAAGGAGTGAACCGTAACTTTGTATAACTCCAAAACTTACTTTTTTTTCTTTTGCATAGTTATATAAACCACAAATATCCTGAGATAAAAATGAGTGGTTTTGGTGTAATCACTTTCCATAAATATTTCATTGGCATAATCACCTGCTACTTTAAATTATTCTCTTGCTTGGCTTGCACCTGATAAAAATACTAAATCTAATTCATTTCTGGAGTGTCGGTTTGAAGTAAGTATGTGGATGTGTTTGTAAAACCTATTAAAAGAAAGAGGAGATAAACCATAAAGCCATGCAGGAAATGAGCATCCAGTCATTTTCAGCAACATGAGATGAAATTAAAAAGTACCCTTCTGGAGCTGTGAAAATCTCAGCATTTTACTTGATTAAAAAGGTATTTTGAAATGGAAGTTGGTGGAACCTCTAGAAAAGAACAGATCAGCTCTGAATACTTTTCCCTTTTTTTTCCTCCTGTGTTGTTTTAAAGGTTTGTGCTACAGAGGTGGTACGTAATACTGCAGCAGGTCTGAAAAATCTCTCTTAAATCCCTGTCAAAATTACTGTGATTCTTTGGGATTTAGGGATTTATGGATTTTCTTTGTTATTTTTTTACAGTTTGTATTCACCTTTTTTTTCCCATCAGCTAATTTCCTTTATTTTTTCAGTAAATTATGGAGCATGCCATAAAGCCAAGACTTCTTTTAATGATTTTAATGACGTAAACTACATCAGAGAGATTTCTTCAGTGTTTTGCTTCTGTCTGAAGGACTGAACTGCAACGTGTATATGAGTTCTTCATCCCTTGTCCAATTTTTTAGGGTCTTTTTCCCTTTAATTAAGCTATCTTTGTTTTGTTCTTGCATCCACACAAAAAAACCAGCTGATGTCAGCAGGCTCAGATCACCATGGAGATCTTCCTAAAGTAAAATCTGATATTAGTTACTATTGGCCAGTTACAAAGCATTATGGATCAACAAAAGCCAGCTTCCTGGAATCCCAAATCCTCTTGGGTATTTCATACTCCATAGAAGGAAGCTGCAAGTTCATGGTCTGCTCCCTGGTAAAACCCAGCCCTGCAGCTCCCTCTGCTATTGCATGGGTCTCTTTTTTCCAGGCTGCCTATGTCTGCACTGTGGGAACAAGTAAATCATTGCAGAGGATGAAGCAATGCATCGCACATGAGAACATTGCGTATTAAACTTGCATGAACACAAGAGATCTCTATGTTGTAAAGGTAGCAAAGAGGGGCTGGGTGTATTAAACTTGAATTTCACCAGGGTGAGCGTGGCAGTAAGAGCAAATACTGCCATGTGATGAGAGAATAATTGTCTCCAAAAATGCATATATATGGGTCTGAATGCAGGCTGCTGCAATGAGCGCTTATTTGCTCACACGCTTTGTACTCCTAACGCAAGTACCCAGTGGGTGGCACTGCACTAGCTTCGGATGAGGCTTGTTCTGGTTTTTTCCCCTTTAAGTCTCCGGCTAGTTTCCATGGTGATGACTGCAGCTTTGATGCCTGTGCAAAAGTGACGAGGGAAAGAGGAATAAGAGGGCGATATTGCATTAAACTAGGAGTTGAGTAACCCGTGGAAGTCACAGTGGTCACAGCAAATGGCAAGTTCTGCCAATAAGAAGGTAGTCGATGCAGAAATCGTGGATGCCTGAGGAGCAGCTTCCATCAAGCTGTTTTGATGGAGTGTGGTCTAAGGCAGCAATAAACTGAAAGGATTGGAGGGGGGCAAGGGGAGGTGGGAAGATCAGGGCAAGTTGTTCATGTATTTACATTGGCTGAACTAAACTCTCTGATGGAGTTTTTAGGTTTTTGCATTATATGGATGAAGTTGTGATAAAAAATAACAACAATACACAGTAAAATCGAACATGGATCCTCATGCCAATAGTTTAAACTGCTACACCTAAATTACATTGTGGGTTTAAATGCCAGGTCAGAGAAGCGCTGGTTTTGTAGGAACCTCATTCAAGTTTTGCATTGAATCAATTTTATTTCCTGGTAAAATGTTGTCAGGCTTGAAATTTGGATTTGTTAAACTATATCCGAAATGCTTTTTAGTACACATTGCGCCTCCTTTGCAGCAGTAACCTCCAAATCACACAGCAGAGGTCTTGGGATTCATGCACTGCAGTAATTGTCGATACTGTTGACTTTGCACCATGATTGTTTGTGACTGCTATGAGACATGGCTGAATTTAATGCCCCCAGTCTACAGCTTATCAGTGTAGATTGATCCAGGTCTGTATAAAAGCTGCTGATCAAGGAGTACTACAGGTCTATTTCTCAGACCTGCCTCTTCCTCGCTGCTTGTAATCAATTTGTCCCGCTTAGCTTAAGGAAGAGCCTGTCAGATGGAGAGGGGTCTGCTGGCTCTTGTGAGGGGGCAGAAGCTAAAGTCCTAACACACGCTGAACCATCTGGAGCTTTGAAACCATGCTATTTGCTTGCAATTATCTGTGTATCAGTGTTCTGGTTTGGTGTTTCTTTAAGAGGGGAGGGATAAGGGGGGATGTTCACAGTGCAGCTTGTGCATATGGATGAGGGTGGTCTTTCCCAAACCTTCTCTATGCTTTCAGTAAAACTGTATCCCTAATTCATCTTTGGTGATGCCCTATGTTTTCCTAGTTTTTCTGTCTTCCTCCATTATCTCTTACCACCTTAGGCTCCTTGACCAGCACCCAGACAGAAGTCTCAGACACCAGCAGAAGTCTCCCTACATACAACTTGCTCTTGCCTCACTGAGGATCTCACCAGCCCCTGAAGCAATTCTTCTCTGATATTGCTAAGCTCACCTGCAGACTCCTGCCTCTTACGACAGACACTCAACATGTCTGCATGTCCTCCAAATCCTGCTTGATATGCAATCTTGGATGGTGCAGCATACCTCACTTCTGTGGTGGCTGGATTTCAAGCTTCGTGTCTGATGTTGGTTATAGGTATAGATACATGTAGTACAAGTTGCTAAACCATTGTTGGAAAGACAGGCAGTTGCCTGTCTGACTGCTGGAGGGGCAACACGGATGACAAACCTTGTTCGCAGAAATTGCTGTGTGTGTTAGTGTTTCTCGGTGTTCAGTGTTTTTGTAAAGGATCAAACAGGAGGAGAATCAGCCTTTCGGCAGCTCTGAGTGCATGAGGATGCACAGGAGGTATGCGAGAGTCCCGGTAAATGGCAGGTTTGAGCAGGAGATTAAAAGAAAGTAAACGAAGAGACTGATGGATCTTCTTTTTCTTTTCTATGGCTGCTCTGTCTCTGGATGTACATTTCTCTCTCATTCTCAATAGGCACATTTCTTTAAAGAAAGATGATCAGTTGCGTTAGTCATATACTTCCCAGTCCTCAAAATAGCTCTTCTACAATGGGTGATGTTTGGGCATTGCTGACTCTTATTAAACAAGGGGTCTTTATATCCAAGGGTGGCCAGACAAGATTAAATAAAATTTCCCTCTATGTTTAATACAGAATATCTGAAGGGATTTTTCTTCTGTAGAGTTAAGTTGTATTTCAGGAAGGTGACTTGGTCAAATTGACTTCATGGGCATGAAACCCTCATTGTCATTGTGGAAAATCAGCTCTCTCAGAGGATTTGATTTCTGGACTTCTACAGGTTTTTGCAAGCTGTTTGAGGGATGCTAAATATAATTCCACCAAGTAAAGCTGACAAGGATTGTAACTGCCAAATTTCAAATAGCAGCTTTGTAATTTCATTGCTTTTTCAGCAACAAAGAAAAATACTGTTAGCTTGGCAAAACCCATTTTTCTGTGTTTCTCAGGGTATGGTAACAATCCTGACTAAAATAACTGAATGTAAGTCCGCAAAAATATAACCTGTTTTCAAGTAAAACTAAAGCTATGTAACCCTACCAGTATCTGAAGTTGGCACATGACTTCCCTTGTTGAAATACACAACCCTTCTCCAAATAAATTAGGCTGAGACTCAGGAC
Organism: Psittacus erithacus; assembly: GCA_009867235.2. Lineage (NCBI taxonomy): Eukaryota > Metazoa > Chordata > Aves > Psittaciformes > Psittacidae > Psittacus > Psittacus erithacus. Next base: position 24,549 of record WYDI02002332.1, read on the forward strand.
TTGAGGATTAGCAGAGGGCTTAATTAAAACACCATCAGTGTTGTCCCTGCAGAATCAAAATCCTGACACTCTGGTTACTGAACTATATTTGAGCCTTAATTTTAAACGACTGAGTCTTACTTTAAGGGGATCGTCACTTAGAAACTCAAACATGGCATTCCTTTTTGAATTGTTGCCTCACATATTTGCAGATCAAAATAATTCTCACCATTTTATTAATGCTATGATCCCATTTTCAGGTTACTATGATGCATTTAGAGTTCTGGCAAGTTAACGATGCTTAGTTTCTTGGCTTTCAAAATGCAGTATTAATAGTTGAACAAAGTCTTTCAGATTTGCAGCATTTGTCTTCCCCATAGGTCCATTTTCCCAAAGGCTGAAGAGTGCAATCAGTTTGGTTCTAGCCTGTTAAATAAGCGTAAGAAATGCATACCAATCTCAAATGCTAAGCTTCAGCAAGAAGTCTTATTTTTCAGTCTTGGCAAGGAGCACTTAATAAAGATTTGAGATTAAAAATACTTAAAGAGTTCAATAAGTTCAGGCATTTGGTGGTAAAGGAAAGAGAGCTCAGATGTGCAGGGTTATGATGAGATTTCCAAACTGGGGACAAAAAACTCTCAGGTTCTTGTCATATTACACTTGTTAGGCCTATCTTGTTTCTTGGGTATTTGTGTAACAGAAGGTACCACAGCAACTGGTGTTTGGTGCAGTTTTTGGTGGTTGGTGGTAGTTTGGCTGCATGTAGCTAAAGCAGGGCAATGTGTAACGTACATGCTGTGCAAAGGGAGTGTTAAGAAAGATTTGTGTAAGATTTGGGGGGTTTTTTTTGATAAATCAAACACATGAAAAAGAGTGTACATTAAATAACAATTAATGCTTGATTTCCGAAAGGCTGCAATGAATTACAAATAAGCTTAAGTTGCATCTTTTAAGATTTAAGGAGACCTTCTCTCAGTTCTTGAAGTTCTTCCTGAACTGAGACTGCCCTATGCATGTTTTTATAGCAGGTGATGAGAGCCTGCCTTTTCTAGGAGCTTTAAAATCCGTTTGATACTTAACCAACTCAGCTTCCCTGAAAGTATAGGAACCCAATCCTGACACTGCCTTTGACCTTTCCATGTTCTTCATCTGGCACATTAAACACTTTGTGGCCAGCCTTGTGCCACTAAATGCATGATATTTGCTAGAGGTTTTGCTGTGGTGAGTAATTGTGGAGAGAGAATATATTTTGTGGGTTCTTTCAGGCAAAATGCCTTATTTCATGTTTACCTGCAATTTCAGGAGGCTGGATTTGAAGGCGATGGTGGCCTTCAGCATGATGTTCCTCAAATGATTATGTGAAGATGTGGCTATCTTGACTTGCGGTCTAATAGTCTGGGATCACAACTGTTATTTTCTCTCAGTTCTGTAATTGCTGATGTATATTCTTTGTCTGTGACATAAAATCACATATTCAGAATAAATCACACATTTAGAGTAGCTTCTATCTTTGTGATTTGTGGTTAGGACTATTTTATGAGCTGTGTTTATAGTAGAAAGACTTTAAGAAAATCATGACCATACCATACTCTAGGAATGAATGGTTGAAACTTGAAATGTGTTAAGAATGCCTTATAAAACTGCTTGTGGTTTGCCTCTCACTCAAACGCGAGTAAATGAAATGTCATGCCACCCAAGTTGGTGGTTCAGAAGGGGCACAGATGATGTGACTATGTGGTCCTGTATGTCAGGAGATGCCAGTTTAAGGGGTTCAGGTAATTCGCATAGTCTCAGATTCAGATCTCTGAACGTCCCTTCAAGATTCTTCCATGTTTTGGATGTAACACTTCCCAGTCACTTGCAATTTAAGCAGAACTCCTAGGCACAGACTGCTTAGCCAAAATGACCTGTCCGTGACTTTTAGAAAATTCAAAAGGGCAAATCTTATGTGTTAGCTTTAAATGTCAACATCGAATCTTCCCGATTTTCTGCAATAAAAGCACGTGCGAATGTCAATGAAATGTGCATCTAAGCAGGTTTCCCACTTCGCTGACCAGACTAAAAACTGCAAGAAATTTCAAATAGCTCTTGGACAATAAGGATTTTCTCCCATTGCAGGCTGAATACGAGTTTCCCTCTGGGTAGGCATGTGGCCACTTTGATGGCTGCATGTTTAAATTATTTACCAAGCACTGGTCTTATTTTCTTTGGTGTGGCATTAGCCTGAAGTCGCCCAAACAACGGATTGGCAGCGGTACTGAAGTCCAGCTATGCAAAGTAACATCTTAGCTGACTATTTTAGTCCCACAAGCCTGCTAACCTCAAGTGAAAAAGCACAAACCATAGCTATGTTCATGTCCTGGCTGCGCATACAAGCGAAAGATTTCCTCATGGCTTTTACATTAATGTGCTCTAAACTGCTAAGTCAGAGCTGTTATTTTCCCCTTGAGCTGGCAGCACAGGGCAGCTCCCTTTAATCCACACATTAAGCACACATTTAAAAGTGTGTTGCTTTTGGAAAGATGTTTAGCAGCTTCCCTTTTGAATCCAGACAGAGGTCTCTTTCCAGAATTGATGATCTATATTCGAGTAAACTGCTCTGTCTCTGGGCTCTGTGAAAGACTAAGTCTGTGAATTCAGGGATCACCTTTCTGAATGGGGCCTCATAAAAGGCAAGGTGAAAGGAAGGGCAGCTTGAAAGGGGAAAAAAAATGATGAACCTCAGGAGTTTGGTTTGGCAAGAAACAGCGTAAGTTCATTGTGCTTTAAAAACTTATACTGGACTCTCCCCTGTTTTAATTATGCCTTATTTTTATTATTTCATGTATGAATATATAAAACATATGGATGTGGCACTGTACAAGTGTGACTTAGTTCCTCAAGCCCTAATTTCTATCACACATCCAAACACAGGGATTAGGAGTGATGTCTTTGTGGCTTTCCTCACCTTGGCCTTCCAGGCTTATGGTGGTACCCAGCATGAGCAGCTCATACAGGGTGCAGGATTAACAGAGCAAAACCACAACAAGGATGCCTTTCTCATAGGCTGGGGCTGGCAGCTGTGTAGAGGATGTACCAATGGTCATGGTGGCCTTCATGGTCTGTTTTGGGGACCTATACAATGTTTTTGTGTCTCATCTAGGCGAGGAAGTTAAGTTGTGCTGTAAGGACTTGACTTGGCCATTGCTTATAGTCCTTCCAAGGCTACTGCACTTGCTATGTGCTGGAGGTCATCCTTTTTCACTTGCGACCAATGTAATTACGATTGCAGCAAGATTTGCTGCTGTATCTCATTACCATTTCCTATGTGAACATTTCTCAGTGAGACAGTTTATTTCATTTTACATGTCTGGAAAAAATGACTTGGTTTCTTTGGTATTTCAGTAGACAGTTGTTAGTATTCTTTGAAGGCCTTTCTTATTGGGGTCAGCAATTGCTAGAAACAAGTGCTACACTGTCTTAGCAATAAACATTTTGGAGATTTCATATAAAAGCTTCCTATGTTTGCAGTTAAAAAAAAGATCTCTTTATGTAGGCAAGACAAATGCTAAGACATTTTGCTTGCAGTCTGCTGATGGCTTTTGCAAACATTGAAAGTATTGCTGTTTCCACTTGATTAATCAAGTGAGTTGCAATGAAATTTAATTTTGCTATGTCAGTAGAGTCAGGATACCTATTATGTTGCAGCCCCATTGTGCATATTTTTAGTGCTTTTGGGGATGTGCATAATTTCAGAGACTTCTCTTTAGTGCTGAGAAGCTGGTGCTTAACTGCAGACAGTACTTGGAAGGATGTACTACCATATTCATGACATGCGCTATTTATTTACTTCCTAAATACTCATTTTTCAAGGCATAAATACACACATTCAGCCAGTACAGGCGGGTGAAATCAGGACACCCCTTCCAACCTTTCAAATCCATGACAATAAAGAAAATTCTAATCTGTATCCAGATGCTTGAAGACATACTCAGACACAAAAAGTATGTGGGAAGAAGACTTGTACAGATAACTGTGTAATTAATGAGCCAGGGAAATATAGTTAGAATAGGTTTTGATTGCAGTAGAGAGACATTTGAGTTAAAATTAAATGTTTTTCTCCACGTCTCACTCATTTCTTGAGCCAATGCCAAGTGTCTGAATTTAAAATTCAGTGTTATCCTTGCACTACAGTTATGTCAGACTTGGGTGGTTTTCTTTAATATATAGGTGAATGAGGAAACCACCAAAATAAATATAGTGTTGCTCCTTTCAACTACGTGAGTAGCTAGACAAAATTCAGGGTCTTGCAGCTTATCACAGCCATGAAAGCAAATTGCTGATGAAGTCAGATGTGTTTTATTCTAATTCAGCTTATTTACAAATATGTTCCAAGTTCTATTTTCTAGATGCATTTTTCTCTGTTAATTGGAGAAAACGATTAAAGTTACTCTGGGTAACTAAAGATAAGGGTTCTAGAAGAGAAATACTGGAGTATTCAATTGCTAGCCATCACTGCAGATTAATGGGAGCTGCCCAAGGAGACAGAATTGAGACTGTGCCCTACCAGGCATGTTCAATCTCACTGCTCCTTCCACCTAGGCCAGCTATTGAACTACTTTGTACATTAGGTGAGGTGTTGGCCATCTATTGAGGCTAGCAAATCAGAGAAACTTGTTCTGAGTCTAAACAAGAAGCAGCAAACAGTGAATACCCTTGACTGAATTTTGAGGCTTAGCTGCATGTTTTCCCTGAAGTCAGATACCAAAAATCAACCCTAAAGTCTTCTTCATTTAGGAGTGAAAGCTCTATGTTAGGCTAAATGGATCAAGCTAGCCGTTCCAGCGAAGTAAGTCTTTCTCACATCTGTATAATGAATAACAGGGACTTTATGAGCCATTCCTTTTCCCCTGAACCAGCCAAATTTTCATTCCTAGTAAGAAAGCACTATTGAACTCTTCAGAGGAGCCCACAGTTAATAATAATGTTTACTTGTTGCTTCTCTCCTCTATTCTGTCCATCTCCAGCTGGATGTTCTGGCTAGCCAGCTTCAGAATCAACACAGTTCTCCATATTTCCAGCGCTTACAGTGGTGTTTCAGTCTCTTGTCACTACTATATGGTGACCACTACATCCTTGTAACTTCTTCTGTCTGGGCTCTTCAACAGGAGAGCACACAGGGCCTGGAGTAAAGGCTCCTGGAAACAGTGCAACTAGATGCAGTTGTTGCTGGGGTGCCGGGAGTGCATCGTGCCAGAGCACTGGGGATCTCTTCATACTTTTGTCTCTTTTGCTGCAGATCTGCTGTCAACAATTAAGCTTTCTACAGGGAGCCACAACCCTGCCTATATTGATTTTTCTAAACAGTTGCTCTGTTTTAGTGCCCGTGAAGGGACTATATGTCTTCTTAATTAAAAATAAAATAAATATCAAATGAGTGATGAGGGGTGCAGCAGGCAGAAAACCAACCGCGTATTGACTTCTTGTTCTGGAGGTGGATTCATAGAAACAGCTTACGATGGACTGCAGGACATGAAAGCATTTTACCCTTACTGGTTATCTTATATGTGATCTCATGGGAAACATACTGATATGGCTTGGAAATACAACTGATCGTTTACTTTAGACTCGGGCAAATTCAAGCCATTAAATTCACATGACAGGTTTCTTTTAAAGGTCTCAAGACAGTCTTCACTAATACTGTGATTTCATCACAGCACTTCCACTGCTGTGCATTTGGCTGTGTGTTCATGGGCCATGATCTTCCATCTCACCAGCGTGACGTGTGTAGTCCCAATGAGGGGATTATGTGTTTAAGGCAGTGGGATGGAGGATGCAGTACTGACATGACATCTGTTCTTAGAAAAGCTTTGCAGAAGTCCTTGGTATACAAATACTTTAATTTCTGTTAGTATTGCTGCTATTAGATTTTCATCTTTTTCTAATAGATTACTTAAGAGTATGTTTATGTACCGGTAGATATTTAAAAATACTGCTAGAAAACTGGGAGTTTAGATTTATGGCACATCAAGAAGCTGTTCCAATTTAGAAGTATATGCATAGACAGACACCACGGGATGTCTCGTATACAAATAATTCACAACTGTCTTATAGGTAATTCAGTTTCATAGCAGTTTGACAGTTGAAGCCACAGAAGCAAGCTTGTAACATCACTAAAATGCCAGTCCGTGAGTTGATTGTAAACTTCCTATGCAAGTGTGTCAGGCTTCTAGTTGCATCAAAAAGGACTTCAACAGGCCCCCCACCACAGAAATCCTTGGTGGCATTTGTTAGAGATTTGGAGGCACGAAGGAGGTGAGGCAAGGGTTTCTCTGACTCATTCTGCATGCCTTGTGTTTGGTTCATCACTGAGATAATAGGATGAAAAGGAAAATAAACCCAACAAATAATCAGTAGTGGTGTGCTCAGGAAAGAGTATTGTTATTCCAGAGAAGGATATTGGGGATGTAGCAATGCAGTAACTTCCTGTGCGTCATCCAGGTAGCCAGGGCACTGCTTGGAGCAAAGGCTGGCGCTGCAGAGGTCCTTTCTTATCTGCTGCTCACTGGACCACCATGCTAAAGGAAAGCAGAAGTCTAATTGCACTTTTAACATTTTTATAGTAAGAATTGATTAGAATTGCTCTTATAATTTTATGGCAGTAAATCTTATTTGACAGTTTGGTTGTACTGTAGTGGGAGATGGATGGGAATGAGGGTGCAAACAATCGACTGTTTCATCTAACTAGGCAAGAGGAGACATGAATTTACAGGAAGAATAGTGAAGCTCTTTGGCCCAACTAAGTTTCTTGGAAAATAATCTTAGGATTTTTCCTGTGGAAGAACGTCTCTGGCCATCTCCTGTAAAAGAGATGGGAAAACTTCCAGGGCAGGCTATGAGGTTTACAACCACATCTATGCTGGTCATATATGTGGTTGTAAACCTCATAGCGGTTAATGTGGTGGGCTGCAGTAACTCAGCTGTTCTCTAAACTGGAGTTAAATTGCAGTGACAAAGGAGATCTTAATTTCTGTGGATAAATAGCGATTTAAAGAACCATTCCTAAAGTGGATCAATGAAGTAATCTGTTTCAGGTAAATAGGTAGAGGTGAGCAAAGTCACCCAGGAAAGTACACATCTCTCTCAATGTCCTTAACATCTAGGAGGGCTGAGGCAGACTGAGCATGCCTTGTGATTACTGAGGCTGGGTAGTGTTTTCTCTTTGCTGCTTTTTGTTTGGAGACAGTTTCCTTTAAGGCTGATTTGCCAGAGCAGCAGTGCATTGATGCGCGCATAAGCCTATTTTACAAGTGTAGAAACTAGAAATCTCAGATTACACAGAAAAGGGGAAATTTTTCAGTCCCTTCTGCTCTCACCTCCCAAAATGCTGTAGGACAGAAAGATTTGCACTGGTCTATTAATAAGAATTGCCTTTCTAATTCTGGTTCTGGATCTAATTACCGGATTGAGACAGCATTGTTGTCTCGGCTGCATGCGCCTCCTACTTCTTCACAAGCTTATGGTCCAGTGGATACCAACAGAGAGCAGAAGTCAATATTACATGGTTTTTTTCTTTGTAAACTGTTCTGCTGGGCTTTCCAAAGGCACATGCAAGCATCTTCTGAGAGGAACGCCAAATTATGGGTAAAACCCATCCCTTACCACTGGTAACACCAAGTGACTGCTTTTTCTCTGATTGTTACTCTTTTTGTCTTTGCCATGTCCTGTGGCATTTAATGCTATGGTGTACTTTTGAACGCTGGCTTGTGGAGTATTCCTCACAAAATAATGAAGCACAGCCTCCATGGATGTGTTTTTTTGGCAAGACTCTTGGCAGCAGTCTGATGCGGAGCTGGCCTTGCTAAAACCCAGCCTATGAGAGAATATTCTCTTTGAAGCATAGCTACTGTAGCATTTGGTATTCAGTGGCTCTGGGCACAGAACATCTAAAAGAGTTCATCCAATATTGATGTTCTTCCAGTAAAATCAGGAGAAAAAAAAAGTAATCCTCCTTCTTAAAGCTTATATTTTTCAACTGCTGCTTTTGTTCCCTGACCTTGGTCTGAAAGGTCATGAGTCTGAAGCCTTAGCAGGGTAAAACAAAGCATTAAATATCTATGTTCTGCCTTCTGTAAATGGAAGCTCATGTTTTCTCTGACTTGCAGCCTTATGAGGAATAAGCCTTTTTCTGAGAGCACTGCTGTATGTTGTAAATCAATGTAATAATATAGTCTCTGAAAGTGTCTTCAGGGCTGTTTTAGATCACTTTTGCATTAGAGAATGTTGGCACCCAAAAGCATAACTGCTGCTATGTTTGGATGTGGTAGCCTTGTTTCCTACCTGTTAAAAGGATGCAGTGCCTTGCTGAACATACTTCGACCTGGATGAGCAAAAGCAGTTCATAGAGGTGTTGGCAGTGTTACCAGTAGTTGCTGATGCAGAACAGCTGCCTGGGTACTGGGGGCCTTAACCAGTATTGCTGTCTGGCATGAAGGTCTTGGATATATGATCCTGGTCTGCAAAGGTACCCTGACACCGTTAGCTTTGCCAGTTGTCCTGGGTTCAGCAGCAGCAGTCATTTTTCTCCTTCTCAGTAGCTGGTGCAGTGCTGTGTTTTTGACTTT
>WYDI02002333.1:0-62229 GCA_009867235.2 Psittacus erithacus
TGTGAATGCTCCATCCCTGGCAGTGTTCAAGGCCAGGTTGGACAGAGCCTTGGGTGACATGGTTCAGTGTGAGGTGTTCCTGCCCATGGCAGGGGGATTGGAACTAGATGATTCTAAGGTCATTTCCAACCCTAACTATTCTATGATTCTATGACTGTTAAGGTCCCTTCCAATCCAAACCATCCTATGAATCTATGAATGTAAAGGGCAAGTAGCATTGATAAACCTTTATGGTTAACAAACATTTATCACTTTTTCACTGAGCCATTTTTTATGATTCTTATCCAGAGATCAGAAATGTGATGCATAACTTACTGACAAAAGTAAACTACTTGTAATACTTATATTGAATTCATTAGATTTTTGAGAAATCATAGGTCAGGTGTTTTTCACAGCTAATACAGATTTATAGCTCTTTATAAGAATGAATAAAATTGGAGAATTTCAGCAACGGACATTTTCTGTTCTGGTGAACTGATTTTCCACAGATGAGATGACGTATCGACACATACATGCACGGTTTCTCAAAATTGAAAAGCTCTCTCTTACATGTTGCTAAACTGACTCCACTCCTTATAACATGCACTTTGGTAAAAGGTACTTACTACAGTTTTCTTCATCAGAATTATCACCACAATCATTTTGGCTGTCACACTTCCAATGATCTGGAATACAGTTGCTATTTTTGCACTGGAATTCATGAGGCCCACAAGTTTTTTTATCTGTAATTAAGATGAATATTATTTACACTACTGAGGACAAAGAATCAGATTGGAAAGACTGCTACTAAAGTGTGACATGACAATATTGCTAAACACACTTCAGAAGGAGCAACCATTATCCTTGAAATGTTACTTGCAGAAATAATTTACTTCTCATACCACATTCTTTAAGATTGTATTTATTCATTCATACCAAAACAGATAACGCTTATAAATTTGATGATAAAATTAAAATATGGACTGTATATACATTGTCATTTTAGGTAAAAAATTAAGAAGTGATATCAAATTATTCTGGAGAGGGTATAATTTCACTGAAACTTAAAAATTGCATTGACTTTTCCTTGAATTTACCTGTAAGACTGTTTTACAAAGGATCAGATCACATTAAACCACAAGAATATCTATTGCAATATATACAAAATATATATTTCTAAAATGTTATGTTTAAGACTAATCATACCTGACAGAAAACTTTGCATTTGATTTACATTTTCACCTTCTGATGTCTTGGATTATAAGTCTATTTATACAAACTAAAACATTATAAAGCATATAATGCCAAACAGATTAATTTTCGCAATGCAGTCTATTTTCAATTAGCTTTCCTGTTTATAGAGTAGCATTGTAGCAAAGCCTCTTGGAGATGCATGAACATCCTGAACGGGTACAGTAGGAAGGAGCTGCCTCTGTGTTCTATTTACATTATCTCTTGAGTAATTCATTCATGTTCTAAGGACTGAGATGAAATTAAGTAAACTAAAAAGTTATCAGTGACATTTTCTTTGAAGAAAAAAAGCAAGCTTGCTTTGTAAAAGCCTCAATGACATATTTAAAATTACGTGTCACTGTGATGAAATTTCAATAGAAAGTTTTTAAATTTCTGTTAGGCTATTTCGTAACATGTCATTTCAGACTTCATACTGTTACCATGAGAAATCAATGAGTTCTAATGACTGACAGAATGAAGGAGGAATGAAACACTGGCTTAAATCAACCTGCATTCTCAGCCCGTGAAATGGAAAGGACCACAAACTACAGGTATTATATTGGATACTATGGCCCAAACTGCTGCTTACTGCACGTTGTTTTAGGTGTGGTTCTAAAACTAGAGTAGTAAAACTGATGGACAGGGGTGATTAAACCCACCCTGCTCTTGTGAAGATATGTGTACGTAATTGTGTGAGGCAAAGAGATTGTGAATATGGATAAATTGTTCTGTCTCCTACTGACACAAAAACTGAAAGCATTATATGCAGCTAGCAGATTCAAAATAAAAATGCAGGTATTTTTTCAGGGAGGTGTGTAATTAAGCTGCAGAACTGCTGGCTGAAGCATGCTGTAAAACTTTACAAAGGTTAAGAGAGACTGAAATCCATCAAGGGTAGTCGCATACAGGGCCATATTTGACTCACAATATCCAGATTCTCAGATTGTTAGAGGGTGGAATAGTATCTCAGGGAAGTTTTAAGTACAAGCCTGCATGGTTTCCATATTCTTCTGTAGATACTAGCTTTCAGTCACTGCCAGAGACAGAACAAAAGGCAAGATGAGCCTCAGACATGAACCGGCAAAACTAGTTGCATATATTGTAATAGAAAAAGCCTGTTTAACTTGGGATTGCATGTATTGCACTCTATACCATTTTACTGTTCAAGTAGTTGGGAAGTTATTCTTTCTGTCGGCTGAAATGATGATTAACAGTGAACTATCTGTTAAAAATACAATTTTTCCTCTTCAGCATTAGCTTTGTTTTTCTAATTCTTTGCTTTTAAACTTTGTGTCTTGATGATATTATTAGCTGAGTTATTTTAAGACGCTTTGTGCTGTATCAGTTAGGTTTGCACAGGTTACTTAGAATACAAATTCACAGTTTGGAAGCTTGGAATGCTGTCCAAATCAGAAGAAAAAATATGTTGGGCATCAAGGTGATGGAAGACAGTGCAGGAGAAAGCACCTATGAAGTAGATAAGAAGTTGAACAGTGCAAGGCTAGTTCTATAATAGCCAAGAAGAGGATATAAAGCTTATCTATGGTAAAGGTTCATCTCTCTTGCACACACTGTTTTCTCAAGCCAAATGATTTCCTGGATTGTAACTTCTCTCCAGTTGATATCATTAACTAGTTTTCCCTTCTTGACAATTCGAGTGATAGTCTGATTTTCAGTGTTGTGGAAGAGTTCACTTTCCTAGGCATATTTACCAGCTCCAGCATTTTCATATCCATGCTTGTGCCAGTTGCTTGAAACACACCCATGGAAATTTGGCGCTCTCAGCACTTCATTCTTGAATACAGCCTGCCCATCTCAGAACATTTTTTCACCTTTTTCCTAGTGTCTTGAAATTTCCACAAGTTTTTCTGCACTTGGTGAGCGTGCATCTTGCACTGACATCCATGTTCAGTGATTTTTCCAATAACACAGATCCACTAACTCCAACTGATTATCTGCAATCCATTTCCCAGGTGGATATTTACATTTATTATTTTATTTACTGCAAAAGTTGACTCAGTATGTTCCAACAACACAAGCAATGAATGACTGAGAACACCTACTACTACTATACAGTGAAATAATTTTTTTTTTATCAAATGACGATAAATAGCATACTAGGTGTATACAATAAAATATCATGTACAACTTTTTGAGTAGTCTTAGTAATTTTAGTTGTTTCTGCAGAAATATAATAACTCACCTGTTCTGTCAATGAGAAAAGTACTAAAAACTGTAGAGTTGTATTTGTGATCCAACAATGAATCTTCAAAAAAGCAATGAAGGAAATCCTTGTATTCAAAGCTAGTACTTATGTTCTAAAAATCTGTGCCAGTGGGGTAGAACACTGTGGTTCTGGATATTGTGCAAAATCTGGCTGACATTAAGGCTTGGTTTGGTAATGGTGCAATTCTGTCCTTGATCTTCTCTGCAGAGAATCTGCCTCCTCTAACTATCAAATTTAAGTACAGATGTTTCATACCAGTTTCATTGGCAGTTCTTGGAGAATTCGTAGGGGGATGCCAACTCTGTGGGGTGGTATGTTAGGGCATGTAACTACCTAGAGCTTACAGAGGGAAGCAGAAGTTGGTCATGTCAAGTTGGAATCTGCTCTGGACCCCTCTGCGCAGCTAGTCTTAAATAACATAATTTGCAAATTACTACATTTTTCACTATTTATGAACTCCAGCAGCAACAAATTATGCAAAATAAACTGACAGTAGCTGAATAATACTGTGAGAAAAATCAAGAATGTCATCATATTCCAAATGAGATACCTATTTACAGCTCCTGCCAATAACATAATAGTATATATATATAATACGAAGTTTGATGAGATTGCATGAGACTACTTATATAAAGTTTTCCATTCAACAAAAACTGCATGAGCCAGACAGAGCCATCATATCAGACAGGTATCACCATACATTGAAAGAGGACATATTGAGAGGGTTGATTATATCCTTCTGTTACTTTTTTTCAAAAATGCCAAGCTACAGCAATATGTTCTAAACAACTGGCATACTCACCACAATTAGCTTCATCTGATCCATCAGCACAGTCTGGGTCTTCATCACATACCCACAGTTTAGAAATGCAGTGTTTTGTTGTTTTGCACTGGAAATGGTCTGGAGAACAACTGTTTTCAGCTTTAAATAAAAGGATCCCAAATTAAAAAATAGAAATTTCTGCTAATAGAAAAAAATATTTGTTTTGAAGAAAAAACTATTAAGGATTCAAAATTCAGATACTGTATATCTCTAGCATCACTTAGGTAACATCTGTGAGAAAATAGCATTCAGGTTTATATTGTTTATAATTTTCTCTTTTTTTTTAATGTATTACACTATACATTACAGTAAGGTCAAATGAATCTAATAAACAAAGCATCTGCTGTGATTTTTTTTTTTTCAACAAACCACTTTAGTAAAAAGCAGCCAGACTTTTTTTTTTTCCCTAACTTCTTAAAACACCAGTTATCAATTCTGAAAAATGTTTTGGACAAATCCTAGAGCAAGTTAAAGATGCAAAGATGCAGCTAACATTCATTCTATTCTTTCAGGATGCTCTAAGTTAAAGTTTTAACTGCATTAATTTTAGAAACAGCCACTTGGCAACAAAAAAGATCCTCAGTTCTCCAGACTGTCTCCCTCACAAGATTATATGTGGGATCTTCCTATTTCTTAAAACTCTCACAACTGAAAGTATAAAGGCAAGACGAATACAGGACATGCATCTGGACTAGACTGTGAGCAAACTATTTGTGATCAAATGAATAAGGATTTCTTTACAGATATGCATATGTACTAAAACCTCAAAATTTTTCTAAGCTGAACTGCACCTATGTGGAAAACATTATGATCTATTCTCTAATAATGTTTTCTGACATGAATGTTTGTCCCACTTTTACCTAGGGAACCCCTTAAAGTTTTTAATAAACTTTTCTATCCCTTTTGAAGTGATTTGCTTCTTGGTACTATCACTTGTGCTTCTTGTGTTTGGCAAGATGAAAAAATTTTATATTTGTTAGAAGTCATTGTATTATTTCATTCAGTAAGTGTCACATTTCCATACGTAAATTTACAGTGCTGGAATTAAACAGCATTTAGAATTGGCGATGCTACCAGCTACACTTAAAAAAAATAATACTGATTCTCAGCTAGGACACCTCACAAGGGGATTTCAAAGTGCTTTACCAGGAAGACCTGTATAATTACCTCAATTTCACATATGGAAAGCCTTAAGTACGAAATGTAACATTTTCAAGGTCACTTGATATATAAAATCAGTGGTAGGCCTGAAAAAAAAAAGGTCTGCACTTTATGAATCCTAATCCAGTGAAATTACAATAGATAATCTCTGTCATCTGTCTTGTGACAGGAGGCCAAGTCAATATGAACTTTTTGGCAGACTTACTTAAAACCTCTCTTTTTTATAATCTCCTCAAAGGCATCTGAAGAGTTTTCAGAAGCCACAAATGAGGTTATATTAAAATATAAACTGGCACACTTAACTTTCTTAAAAGAGAAGATAATAAAGTCTAGGTAAAACAGAACAGAAACAAAAAATTAACCTCCACAACTCCCCACCATGCCTTTGCAGGTGGGTTCACGTCTGAGTTCTGGATAATTAAAAAGCTTCCTTTATGTCACAGCAGACTCTCCTACGCCCAGTAATCCCTAGGAATTTTTCAACTCCATCACCACTGATCCTGACCCCCCGCCACAGTCGCTAAGTTCTGCTGTGCTGTAGACTCTACTACTCTGATTTCATTTGTCAGCTACACCTCAAGCTTTTGGGAACCTTCCATGTCACGTGCAGCTCTTTATAACGAAAAAGGAAGTCTCCCTTATCTTTCACAGGAATTTTTTGACCCCATTTAAAGTACTTAAAGAAACATTACATGCAAATCAGCATTTGAAACTGTCTGTCTAAGACTATAGTTCTGCCAAGATGTTTAGAAGACGGCCACTAAACATGACCATCAACAAAGCTTTTGTGTCCTTAGCAATCCCTTGGAGAAGGCTGTTTTTTGCAGAAATGCAGCATATACAAACCTTGAGAAAGCTAATTCAGAAAACAGGAATAACCACATTAGATCAGCAGACCTGAATAACTGAGTGAATGACAGAGATGTATTTCAAGACAGCACCATCATTCCAATTACAAAATTATCACAGCCACTAGCAACTCAATACATTTCCATTCTAAATCTGAAAATATTTCCTCTACTTAAATCCAAGAAATAAGGAGTGAAAATGAATTTTGGAGAAGATGTATTAACAGCTAAGTAAATGGAAATCAAGCTATTTTGGCAAATTAATGTAGAAGTCCCCAGAAGAGAGGGAATAGAAAAGGCAGAAAATTCCATCAAAGGATATAAAAGCAGCTATGGAACTACATCTTTTTCAAAAAAAAGACACATAAAAATATCTTCCATTCAAATATGTTGCTGCAAGGCATAGCAGATGAAAGCCTCAAGAAGATGAGTCATCTGTGAGTTGGTTAAGAGTAAAACGGATGTTTCAGCCTAAGTCAGAAACCCAATTAAACACTTGAAATTAACTGTTAACACTCCGCTCTTCTTTGCAATGACTTTAAAAAGTGAAGTTAATAGATGACATTTTAGTTCGTTCTCTTCTATATGAAGCACTGTACATCAATCCATGCAAAATTAACTGGTTTGCATGTTTTGTTTTTTTTTTACA
Organism: Psittacus erithacus; assembly: GCA_009867235.2. Taxonomy (NCBI): domain Eukaryota; kingdom Metazoa; phylum Chordata; class Aves; order Psittaciformes; family Psittacidae; genus Psittacus; species Psittacus erithacus. The sequence continues at coordinate 6,921 of WYDI02002333.1, forward strand.
TAGAGGACATTTACAGTATTCTACTTCAGTTTCTTGTTTAAAATCAGGTACAGTTATCAGCACAAAGTTCTCTAAACATTACTTACGACAGTCTCTTTCATCTTCTTCATCACCACAGTCATTCTGTCCATTGCATCTCAGATTTATTGGAATACACTTGTGATTCTTTGTGCACTTGAATTGACCTGACAGACACACATGTGTCTCTGAAGGTTAAAAGAATAAGGGTATCAAGTTAAAAAAAGTTAAAGATTAAAAGATTAAAAAATTTAAAAGTAAAAAAAAATATAAATGCAGTTTCTTGACAGAATTTAAAGGGTGGTATTTTAATCTGTTTACCATTTTTCTGAAGTCTACAATGTCTATAATCGCCTACCACAGTTCAGTTCATCAGAATTGTCCCCACAATCATTCTCTCCATCGCAGATGAAAGCTGGAAGAGCGCAAAGCCCAGTGCCGCACTGAAAACGTCCTGGCTGACATCTAAATTCGGCTAAGAAAAACAAAAACATGAATACTACCAGGGGAATGGTTAAAGTATCAATAGTGTTGTTCTTCTTCTATGGACTATTTAAAAGAATTTATAAACTTTTGTATTTGATTCTATAATCTCAATCTAAGTAGATACTAGTAACTGAATGTACATGTACTATTGCAAAATTCATTTAAAAGTCTGAGATGTTTAATTTGCATAACTATAGTTATACTTTACTAATGATATAGAGTACAACCTTCTCCAGGATGAAGCTTACTATTAGCGCAACAGAGACTTGCAATTTAGGATCTAAACACTTGAGTTCAAGTCTGCGTTTAAGAAACCCACTATCCCACTCTATTTTCCATGAAAAGTCGAACATTGCTCCTTCTCACAGCCACTGCTATTTGAGTGAATGAGCACCTCTCTACTAATATAATATATAAACATAGTGTAGTTTAAAATGTAATTTTATGTAGTGATTGCGTATGTTAAAGCTTGCTTCAAAGACCTCTGCAGCAGAAAAAGAGAACTAATTATTAAATTGTAAAAATACAGATGAGAGATTTCAAAGCAAAAAAAAAAATCAAATTAACTGTTACTCACTGGAAGATTGTACAATACATAGTAGGGCATTTTATGTGTATCAGCTTAAGGGAAGAAGAGAAGAATCTTTTGTATAATTAATATAATAGTATTTAAGTAGTCAGGGACTGGGACTGAAAAATAGCATAATCAACAGATATTACCATTACACTAGAAAGGTACTTTCCTAAGTAAAACTGCGGCCAGGTTTACCTAGCAACTATCAGCAACTATCCTTCAGGATGCTAAAAATACAATTATAATTGACTTCCAATTGTCTACAATTCAATGGGGAAATACTGCAGTAACCTACCTATTTGGAGTATGTGTGGGTCTCAAGAAATATGCTGTATCTGCACCACCTTCAGGTTAGTGTGTCAAAGTTACATAGTGTGCATAAAAAATGTTCCTCGCATAAAACTGTTCATACTGGAGGGGTGTGATTTAACTCTCCAAACTTTTCTTTGGCAATATTTATATAACTAAAATATTTATATAAGCATACTGTGCAAAACACAAAAATGCTTAGTAGGAGCCACATGGAAAATACTGTTGTTCAGAAAACTGCACTAAATAAGAATGTGTAGCTAAACTTGTATAATTGCAATGAAAGGTAAGCAAGTGAGATTAGAATTCCACATTCCTATTACATACAAAAATAAATCTGGCAGAATTTTGTATTTATATATGAAAATAAGTAACCTTAGAACAGAGCTTTGAAATAAAGATCTGTAGCAAAAGCATAAATGGGATAAAGTACAGGTTAAAAACATGAAAAAAAAATGTTCTTATGGTTTTCCAAAGGCCTTAAAAGACCCTTAGTAGACATGACTTAATGAAAATCTTTTACAGGCTGAAAAACAACAGCCTGTACCCTTGGTAAATTCGATGGAGACCAAGAACAGAAAACAGCTCTGCAAACAAAAGCATCAAAAAAAATCATCTTCGTAATAGCTATAAGGCATTATATTTTAGACTTTGACCATACTGACAAAATGGGGTTCCAAATTCTGAATGCACTTACGGCATTCCTCTGGCTCATCAGAGCCATCTCCACAGTCATCCACAGTATCACATTTCCACCAAAATGGAATGCATTTGTCAGTTTTGCAACGGAACTGTAAAAGGAAGGAAAGGAGGAAGAAAAGCTTTGATAAGAATATTCATTTATTTATTGTTAAATAGAAAGTTTACGAAAGAGAAGACTGACTGCTTAGCCATTGTTCCATTAATCAACCCTGGATGTTAACCCTATAAAACTTCTTTTAAAAAATATTCTTTTTTTTTTTTTGGAGATGTTTTGCACTGAGAATTCCATAGATACAAATCATTGTCATTTCACTGACATTGCTATATTGACTTACAGTGCCCCAGTATAAACCACTCATTGGATTTTGCTGCATTCTATGATTTGATTCTTTAAGATATTATTCAAAACAACCACTTCTATTTTTAAACACTTTGTCGGCTCTTAAAGCAGATTTGATATCATTTTCCAGATACACCAAAAAGCCCACACTTACAGAGAAAACAGCCTTAATGCGCAGTGTTGTATACAGTATCGCTTACATTTTTTGAATTAAATGAGAACACCAGAAGCGAGGCCTTCCAATGTTTCAAAAGAAAAACTCTTTGGCAGTTCCTTTACTCTGAACTCAGGCAACACTGTACCTTCATTCTGACTGAAAGAAGAATGCAAATCAAAAAAGGACTAGAAATTACTTAATGCAATCTTTTATGGCTAAACCTAAAATCAGAGTTCATTATGCTGCTAATGCAAGGGAGAAAAATGCTGGATAGATTATTAGCACCTTTTAAGAAATGTTGTGTTTTCCTACCTGGTGTCTATATGAGCGCAGAAAGAAAAAAAAAACTACCAGGTTTCAAAGTGCAAGACATTTTATTTTCTGGGACAAGGCCTAATTTTTTTATTCTTCACGTTTTTAAAATCACTGATTATTCAATAAAGCTGCATTTGAAAGCTAAATTAAATTTAGCACAGTAGGTCAATTTTATCTTTTCTGCCAAGAAAATGTAGGGTTTCAAGGCCATTTATTTAGTAAGACCTATAGTTGGGGCTACATTCTTCTACTACGTTGAGCGACAGGCTGGGTTTGGAAGGCAGCTATTCTAAACTGTAAAACTCTTCCACAAAGGTATGCACAAGAGAGTAGCTCAGTAGAAGGCCTCCAAAAATGGGAGGCAAACAAACTCAGACAATTCCCGTTCTTGGTATTTTCTGCTTGCTAGTAAAGCCTTCCTGCTGCTTAACTGTTTTAAGGTACCAGCCTCACTCTGTTCACCACAAGGGACTTAATGCTGTTAAAATCACGTTATGAATTTAATTACAGGAAATGAATACTAACTTTCAGATGCTATTATGCTCTGCATGAAATGCATTCCCTTCTAAACTGGGGAGCCTGATACTTTGCAAAACCAGGGGTCAGAGTCATATGAGCGTGTCTGGGATGGCCTAAGTTTTTGGTGTTCTACAGCCTCATGTGTCTTGTACTAAATAATTTCTTACATCAGATTAGCCATCAAAGACACCTGAAAAGTCTGTAGATGTGCAAGACCAGCGTATCAGCCATCCAACTCCTTTTCCTCAGAAATAGCTAACAGTGGGTATGTCGAGACTACATCACAGGAACAGCTCTGATTTTACAGCATTATCTGAAAATCTTCAGAAGCAAAGTATGTTTTTGCCACTGCATCTGATGAATTATTAAACAGTAAACAGATTTCAAAATTGGAAGAAAATTATTAAGAACCAATGTCAACTTGTAACTGTCGGAAGCAGCTTCTATTTAACTCTGCTTTCCCTCATATGGAATCCACAAGTGATAAAATATTGCTCCTTGAGGATCCAAGATATGATGCTACCCTTCAATTCTTACTAACAATTAATTATTTAGAAAAGAATAGAGCCATTTACTCAACTGGCAGCATATAAATTCATTCTGCTTCCAATGCCATTTAAAGAAAAAGAAAACCACCACAAAACAAACAACAAAACAAAACAAAATAAAAAAAAATAACAACAAAAACAAGTGCTTTTTTTTTTAACCAAACAAATTTGAGAAGCCACATATGGGAGGAAAATAAGTAAGACATTATGCATTTTGCAAGTGCTTTACACTTTCTTTGTGTTCATCACTTAATTGGAAGTAGCAAACAGACAATCTAAACAGAAAATATACAGTGAACATAATAAAACCACACCAAAAACTACCATAAGGGATCAGAAGAAGAAACTGGGAAGGTTTCTTAAATAACAATATTACTTAAATGAAACTGTACATCATTTATTAATATGACCACTGTTCCCTAAAAATTAAGAATAAAACCCTTTCCTTGAGTACAGACATCATGATGTAGAATTTTGTCAGAGGTAATAAGCATCATATAATAAAAGTGGACTACTAGAAAAGCATAAATATTCCCAAATCATTGTTCTATACACTTTGTATTTTTATATTTCGAATTTCATGCAGATGTTTTTTCCAAAGCAATTTTTATGGATTTAGTAGCACTATTTGTTCCAGAGACTGGCAGAAACACCCACATTTGAAAGGGAACAAGTTCTGCATTCTCTGGAATAAAGGCATTTGTAAGCCTGCTTTCAACTTAGAGCCTTGAAGATGAAATGCTTTAAAGGCACCCACGAGTTACCTAGTCTTCAGCTCCTTTGACTGATGCTTCCACATTTTGTAAACACCAGCATTCCCTATTTAAAAGCAGGTGGGAACACAGTAAAATACTATCTCCACTCCCACTTGCCCTGTACATATGCACTTACCTGACTAGCAGTGCAGTTCGATAAGCATGTCTTGTTGTCTGCAGCAAGGTAAAAGTTTGTGGGACAGGCACATGTGTACATCTTGTCAGGGGCTAGAAGGCATAAATGACTGCAGCCACCATTGTTTAGTGTACACAGATGTTTAGACACTGTGAACAAAATAGGAAAAATATATCAGAGCCCCTTATTTCAGTATACTTCAGGGTATCTGCTTTATAGAGGAATAAAAATGTATTACCCATACTATTTTTACAGTGGAACATCTCAAATAAAAACCCATCAGAGGCAACCATTTCCCTTTGATTTTAAGCTATTCTCTGTTGCATACAAAATTATCACTATGAACATTTTTTCATTTTTTTTTATTTTTCGTAATATACTGTTCCCACCTTGACAAATGGTAACTTTTACTGTAATGCAATGTCAGATCTGTACCTCCAGTCAGTATTTGGGTTAATTTTTAAGCACCAAAACTGGTATCAAGCCACTGAACAAGATATATCACATTTATTTAACCAGCTATACTTAGGTTTAAATATGGTAATTTCAAAATTTCCAAAATTGGAAACAGAACAGAAATAAAAATAAACCACTGCAGCTAAATGAGCTTCCATTAAGTCAGCAACTGGCTACTAAGTGAAATACATGAATGTGCTGTACGGAAAGCATAGACAGAATAATTACCATCAGGTTGCCTATAAGAGTGATACACCTGGATGTCTGTTATGGTATGCCATGAGTTAATCAGTGATAGTCTGTCTGATCCAGAGGTTTTGTGAGCACGGCTGAGTGATTTTGTTTTCCCATCTGTCCAGTAGATGTAGTCTTCAAACAACGTTAGTGCAATCACCCCTGGAATATCTTGATTAGGTACTGTAAGAAGAGATGCTAAGATTAATGCTCACCCTTTGGAAGACTGCCAGTTAAAATATTCCATGACAGATAGAACTACTACATAATGTCTTGAGAATAATTGTCATGACAATATGTCAAGCCTAGATGGTTCTTTAATACCAGTTATGATAAAGACGGATGGGCTACGAGCTCTGCTTGCTTAGAATTAGTTGGGCCAATAAATGTTAAAGAAATGAAAGAATTTCAGTTCACAAAAATCACCTCCAGATTCTAAACTAATGACATGTTAAGCTTTAAAGCAGTATGTAACATAGATATAACTTAACCTACTCTTTACAGAAGGCCAATATTAATTTGACAGTTTAAGGGAACAAAAGTTACTAAAAAATATCCAAAACAGACTCATCTGCAGATGCAGTGTGTTTAACACCCTTTAAGACAATAGTATTTTATTTCAGCAAAATATACTGACAAGAGAGATGGGGGGTTGAGGGGGGGGAACTTTTCATTCAAATAAACATAGCAACAAAAGGTCTTACTGCTTATTCTTAGCATAACAAACAATATAAAAATATAAACAAAGTGATGATGATAACTCATGGTTACAGTATCACAAAATTAGGAGCCAACATAATTTTAAAAAGGATGGAAGGATATAAGGAAGAAAAAGCTTTGGAACATTCTCTATCTTACTCTATACTCTTTAATCTTGAACTATTTGCATTTGGTAAACATAAACTGAACTCTTTTTTCTTCTTTTAACATATATAGCTGTTATAAAAAATGTCACAGGAGAATATCTGACTACAGTGATCAATTTGTATGTGCTAATTGTCACTGAATCACTCTAATTACTCAGATAGCTGAAAAGGCAGATCAGAACAGCTGAGTGTGCATTTTTAACCAGGAGATCCTTTACACCTTTACCTTGTTTTCTTAGATGAAAATAGCTTCATCTTTTTACCTGGAACGTGTATAAGTAGTATAGGAAAATTTCAGATTCCAGTTGGAACATTTCATAGTTCACTAACAACTGATGACTGATACTGAGTATATGGAATGACAACTTAACAAATTCTATTTTGCATACAATAGCCTTGTGATACTTAACTTCAGTGGACGGTAAGTTGCCATCTGGTCAAGGAAATCTTGCATCTCACACCTGAAATTTTCCCTTCTTGTGTGTTAACATATACCATAGCTCATCATACTGAAATAACAGTATGATATTCTTTTAAAAAGTGTCATAACATTCCCAAGAAATTAGTCAAAGTGCAAAGAAATCATAATTTTGGGACTTACTACATAGGCAGCTTTTGCATGGCTCCTTACGCAGTATAGTATCCCCAAGAAAAGCTTTTATAATTTCCCTTATTTGTAGAATCACATTATGAAAAGAGGACCTACAAACTAGAAGTGAAGCATATCCCATGGCAATTGTTTCTATCCTGTTAATCTGAGCAAGGAAGAGAAGTACTATTTTAAATTTGCTGCCAAACTAACATATCAAATACAACAAAATATGAAAACAGAAACTATAAGTATAGTTATTTCCATTATATTGGGTTTTTTTAACTCTTTTCCCTTTTTCCTTATTTTCTCACCACCGTATTTATCAGAATAAATTGCAAGAAAAACCTCCTAGATTAAGGAAAACATCCAAAGGCTAGAGCAGGATTAATTGCTCCCCTTTTCTTTGGCAAGCAGTGTAAAAATGGACTACTTTCTGTAAATTCAAAGTGAATCCAGGTTAGTCATAACTGGTAAGTACCTCTGATTCTCCAATGTTACTTGTTTGAAAACATTTAATCAATATGTCTACTTGACGAAAATTACATTGTACCAAGAGAAGGGTCAGACCTCGATCAGCAAATTCATGGAGAATTTAAATAGTCCTATTTTAACACAGAGTCATAAGAATTGCATTCAGTATTAATTACTTTCTAGAATTATCTATGTATTCATTAGATTTATTTCTTTATTAAGGTTTGTCGTAACAGTGTCACTCTACGGCCTCTATGAGCTTCCAAAGTTGGGTTAAGTAAGCTGAAGCATCATTGGTATTTCAAAACACTCAGCAAAAATAACTACCAGAACACCTCACCTGCAGACCAATAACCTACTGGATACAGCTCTAGCAGTTTGTAAGTATGCTAGTAGACCAATAGCTACTACAAGTGCTTTTTTCCCCTCATTGTTACATCATCAAATCCTCAAACAATCCCTTGTAACCTATGCATATTACTTTTCTTTCATATGGAAAAATCTCAACAAATACAGCTGAAGTGCAGTTTAATCAGAAAAGGAATAACTGCCCAGCTGCCACAGGACTCAGACTCCAGCATCATGGACAGGCACACTGGATAGCTTAAAGGAAGAGGTGGGAAGTGCCTTCAGCCTCTTTCATAAGTCCTTTCCTGAACCGTGTTAATCAGCTGGCTGCTTCTACTGAGTTCCAAATAGTTATGTCAGTGACTCAAGTTTCTTAGAGCTTAGACATAGTAGATCTCAGAACATAGCTTTCATATACCGCAACATAGACTATGTATTACACGGGTAAAAAAATGCTCTACTTTGTGCCAGCAACAGAATTGTATTGATTCAAACTGATACTTCCTTTGATTTTTGAGACTCTACTCTTCTTATTTGCATAATAAAATGCATTATGGGAGCATATTCAACAAATTACTCAACAATTCTGAAGGACAAAATCCATGGAATGCAAAACCACTACCTTAAGCAATTTCTGAGGAACACCTGAAATTTCCTTTTGCGAGTCTTCTTCCTACCGAAGATAAGTGAATCCCTGAAATCCCTCCTTTTCTAATAGGCCTTCTACTGCTACCTCTAGTTTTCTACCAGTGTTTCATTTTAAGCATAAACCATGGGTTCTCTCACACTGAATGCTAAACCCAAACAGGGCTTTACCAAACAAGAAGATGACAGATGTGATGGGAAAGAGAAGGCAGAAAAGAGAAAGAATGCATAGGCCTATCAGAAAGGAAGAATAAATACAGGTAGGTGGTGAATGGGAAAAAAGGGGAGCCTTGCAACAGATCAGAAGCAGTGGAAAATAAAAATTATTAGATACTTTAACAATAAAAACATGACAATAGATAACACAATTTAGGGAGATAAAGTCCTGCAAAACTTAAGGAAAGAGCCACACATCTCCGTAAGAGGGAACACCATTACATAGACGTGAGAAGCATGCAGATATTTAAGATGTACATCCATCTCTCTCTTGCACTTTGTACTTATTTGGATCTGAGAATATAAATTCATATGCTGTAAGTCATATCTGTGATAAAAATGTCAACTTTTCTCTTGTGTGAACTCTTCTTCCCTTACATTTTCTGAGTGCATCTACTTAAGCATTAAAAAAAAAAAAAAAAAAAAAAGGTGTGGGTTTTTTTTCAGGGGTGCAAATCCTGCCATCTAGGATTTCTTAACTACAAAATATGCTTCTTCAGAAGCCATGCAGAAGAAGTGAAGCCCAGCCTCACTTGGCTTTTACTGAAACACAAGTATTTCCAAAAGTAAAATCAAATAGTCAAACTAATACTAAGAAAAAATTAAAAAGTCTCATTGTCAGCTGGTAAAATTCATGCGCCCTTAAAAAACCCCAAATGTTAACATCTTCTAACCAATAAACACTACAAAAATATCCATGCTCTATCATGTCCATGAAGGTTAGATTTTATTTGGTGTTCAGCTCCTGTTCAAGCTGAAGCTGACTGATCACTTCTGAGCTAGAAAGATAACTGTCCCTTGCCTTTCCAAAATGAAGGGACTACAATCTCGCTATGCCCTTGTGCAAAGTCTACAAGAAGAGAAGGCGTGAAAAGATTCCTGTCATGCTCTTCCCAAAAGCACATTCACAAAGCGAGAGTTCCAGTGCTGGTAAGTAACTGCTAAAGGTAATTAATGGTTGCTAAGCATCATTTTAAATGGCCACCTTTCCCCTCTCTGGCAGTAGAGCAGTTTCTGTTTAAGAATTTTGGCACCTAAGAACAGAAAATTTACATTGCTGATCAAACCTTAAAAACCAGGCTACATTATTTTGTATTCCACTCTCTGAAACTCTAAACTGTCTGACCTGCAATAAAATAAAAATACAAAACCTACTGACATCATGACCCAAATGGAGCCAGTGATAAGCTCTTTTTTAACAAGCAAGTACCTCTCCAATGACAAACAGCATCAAGGAAGCAAAACACTTAAAAAGAAAATAGCCATTATACCTACAAAACCAAATGAACTTGGAAATTGCTCATCTTCTCTTGTGTGGCAATTACTTGCCCAAACTGTCCTCTTTCCATTTTAACTCCCTTGTAATAATTCTTATCTCATTTTACATCCAGCTTGTAATCTCTTTGAGACACAGTAATCCCTTCCCTGCAGGGCTGCTCTGAATCTCTTTGCTCAACCTGTGTCTGTGCCTGGGATTGCCTGGGCCCAGGTGTAGGACCTTGCACTTGGCATGGTTGAACACCATGAGGCTGGCACTGGCCCCCTTCTCAACTGCGTCCAGGTTCCTCTGGATCCCATCTCTGCCCTCCAATGTATCAACCAAAACACATACCTTAATGTCATCGGCAAACTTGCTGAGGGCACGCTCAATCCCACTGTCCATGTCACCAACAAAGATGTTGAACAGGATCTGTTCCTACACCGACTCCCTGAGGGACACCCCTTGTTACTGGTCTCTGCTTGGACACTGAGCCATCAACCACAACTCTCTGCATGTGGCCATCCAGCCAGTTCTTTAAGCACAGAGTGGTCCATCCATCAAATTGATGTCTCTCCAGTTTAGAGACAAGGAAGTCGTGCAGGACAGCATCAAACGCTTTGCACAAGTCCAGGCAGATGACGTCAACTGCTCCACCCCTATCCGTCATTCTGCAGCCCCATCACAAAAGGCCACCAAATTGGTCAGACAGGATTTCCCCTTAGTGAAGCCATGCTGGCTGTTACCAACCACCTCATTGTTTTTCATGTGCCTTAGCTTGCTTTCCAGAAGAATCTGCTCCAAGATTTTGCCAGGCACAGAGGTGAGACTGACTGGTCTGTAGTTCCCTGGGTCTTCCATTTCCCTCTTCTTGAAAATGGGGCTTATATTTCCTTTTTTCCAGTCATTGGGAGCATACCTGACTGCTATGATTTTTCAAATATGATGGACAGTGGCATTAATATATATTTCTTTCTGCAAAGGTTATATACACATCACACATTCATACAGTAAGTATGGACAATACAAGTGCTAGCACTGAAGTGGCAGGATATGTTACAAATCAAAGAATGCAACTGAAATAGTAAAAACTGAGAATATTTCAGTATAATGAACTCACACAGAAATTGTTATATATCCCGAAACAACTATCACAAAAGAAGTTGGGAATGCAGACTTGATTCTAAACATATTAAGGTACAAATGTACCTGTGCTATTAAAGCTATTACATATGACTTATAATGATACCCCAAGAAGAGGTGGATAAAGTTTAAAAAATCTACCTTTAAAATCAGCCGATCAGACCTAGGACTGAAATATTTTACTATCCCACTTTAAAATGCTTTATTGACTTTTCGATTTCAGTGTGAGCTGTTGTTCATATGCCAGTTACTCTGCGGCAGCAGACAGTAGCATGCTCTCACACAAGTGAGTATTCTCAAGCGATGATATACAAATCATCATTTGAGTAGAATGACTGAACAGTTTGCTAATGAGTTTCAAAGATGTTTTAATAATTTTTCAGACTTACAGAGATCATTTACTTGCCCATCAGCCCCTACACCTTGGACTCATGTCCTGCTGTTAGTTTCAATATTCATACATCCTCACTCTGCCCCAAAGCAACTCCTTCCTTCATCTTCGCCTCTCCATGCTCCTGCCTGTATTGTTGCCTGCCATCATCCAGCTATGAGCACATGAACTGCTAAGCCCCTTTGGTTTATCTCATTTATCATCTACTGAAATCACAGGAGCTGTTCGATACTCTGCAACTTTCTCCATCAAAAACCTCCTGGTTTTGACTGCATTGGTATAAACTGGAGGAGACCTTGTGACACAAGAAACACTGTACTGTATGTTCTCTTTTCTGATTACTTTCTGACAGGAACAACTGCATGGAAAGTAATGCCTATCCTTTAAAATTTTTGATGGCACATGTCCAGCTCATATGGAAATATGCATGAATGTCAGTTAAGTTTTTCATGAGTATGAAGAAGAATTATTTTCAGAAGTTTATAATCTAATCAAATTTGGGCATATTATCACAAGAACAGCGGAAGACACAAAAACCAACCTGTTGGCAATCTTCATATACTGGGCTCCATAAACTGGAGACTGTGGAAGCTTAGAGTAATGTAACTGTGTGAATAGCCTTTAATATGGGTATTTTTCCTGAATATTACCCTTTAAGAGAGATAGAATACAATAAAATAAAATAATCAGATTTAGGAAGACACATGAATTGGAGAATTTTATCTGAACAATTATAAAAACTGAATCTAGAATGCAATAGTGGAGTGAAGCAATTACTGGTTTGTGTTATCACATGTGTCTACAATGAGTAATTCTACAGGCTCCTCAAAAGTTGGGAAAAAATGTTTTCATATCGGATCTACTGTTTATTCCTCATCTGAAAAGAAACCTTCTTTTCAGGTTTCTCTAATTTTTGAGCTATGAAAAGCACAGTATAAATCTGGAAGGAACTGGTTTCTGTAATCTCTTAGATTTAGGACGATTTCATTAATAACTGTATTTACTCTTTTATAAAACTCTGGTGGCAAAGTTCAGAATTAGACACAAATACCCACTTTTCACCTACAAAGCCCATATGAATAGAAATTTTTGAAAAAATGTCATAATCTCCAAAAATCTTATACTCAGTACTTTCAAACTTGCATATATGCATACCAATTCAGAGGTTTGTAAAGACTCTGGCAGAAACTAATTATGAAGAAAAGTGTTTTTCAAATTGAGATGCTATAGGGAAGTTTCTCTCTGCTAACCATATAACAGCTAAAGAAGTAATTTATGAATACTTAGTTAATTTATGGTACAACACCTTTTCATTGCTTAATTTTCCCACAGCTGTAAAATGAAGCAACAAAGTTCTCAATTTTTGTTTTTACAGTATATACATCAAAGAACTCAACATAGTTAAGGACTAAGCTCAGAGAACCTTCTTCATTTCTTAAACTGGACTATCAGAATGCACTTTTATGGTTTAATTATACTTCAATTCTCATCTTCAAAGAGTGAAATGGGAAAATGGTAGGCACTTCTGGGTTTTAAGAGCTCTGAAGGATAGAAAAACCTGCATGAGGCAATCAGATACCTAGGGAACTGTGAAGCTTACATCTCCTTTGGGCAGTGGGAACCAAAAGTAGCTGTAAAGTTTGACAAACACATAAATGTTGGGTTGTTTTGGGTTTTTTTTGAATGCTCATAGAAGCAAACCAGCTTAGTGCTTAGCCAGATTAGTGCTTCAGTGCTTGCTTAATCATTCACTGTGCATAACATTTGTGAACGCTGCAGCGCTAAACTGGCTAAGCTCTTAAAGAGTTTACATCATCAAGAATTAAACTTCAAATACATAACCAAGGTCTTGATGTTGCCCCTAGCATCAAGAAGAGCTCTCAGGTGCTGTAAGATTTCTGTCCTAGTTAGCATGTTTTCAAAGTTCTTACTCGGATTCTCTTGGTAATTATAAAAGCCCATTTCTCTACTGAAATGCAGAAACTTTACAAGAGAAAAGCAGCAGATGTTCTCTTCTCCTGAAAAATTCTTTAAAATTCGTAAGAAAAAAAACCCAAAAAAACAACATTGTTACAAAAAGCGTTAATGCTAAGATCTAAATACATGTAAACTCCCACTGCATGGCAAAAATGGTCCTTGGTTTAACATACAGGATGGCAATAATTAGCATAAATTTGTTCTGTTTGTCCTCAAGAATTATTTAGTGCAGCGAACAGCACACTGCAGTCTATCTCATACAACAATATCTCTTTATGATATGGGATCAACCCATTCTGACAAGATAAGTTATTTGCTGGATCTTGTGACATCTCTGTGACATTCTCAGACACATTCTGTAGCAGATAATTTAAGATAGCAGAAGCATGTTCTCAGAAAAATTTGCCTTATCCTCAAAGGTCACAGAAACAGGTGGAAAATACTTCGCTCACAATAACTAGCAATTCAGATTGCATCACTCACATGAATACCATTTAGACTTCTTTTTCTGCCCTGTATGTATTTTATGATCAGCATACCTGTGTCTTTATGCTTCTCCATTTGAAAACACAAAGGACAGAATAAACTCAACCATCCTTTAGTTAACCTTGCTTACAGAGCACGTCTCAAAATGGGCCATGAAATCCATGTGAACAATATGTCTTCAAGAAACACATTTATCACAACATATAAACCTGATCTTTCTCATTTAAGTGCTTATCAACATGGATTACAATTTCTTGTATCAGAAACCTAGAAGGGATCACAGTTTTACCTCCTCTAAACCCCAAGCACTGCTGAACTTCCCTGAGTTTCCCTTATTAAGGCAATTAGTTTGTAATGGTTACATTGTATCTTCCAGAAATATTTCGAGTCTTGCGTAGAAACATGAAGACATGCAAAATTCATTTGGTAGTTTGCTCCAGGAGAAGCAGGAAAAAATTCTGATTAAAGGCAAACTGATCATTATGTAGGAGCTTTGCAAAATTTGCAAAGCACCATTTGGAGCACCTACAGGCACATTCCATCCATTTGAGATACCAAGAATACTACTGCTTTTACTGTAGAAACTTTTCTACTACTTGATTTTGTTTTGATAACTACATTTTGGGTGCAGATCCTGACAACAGAAAGTGGAAAACAGCAATAGCTAAGGAGAAAATCTTCCTCCCACATCATTTAAATACTTCAGGATCTCTCTCCTGAAGTGCGTTTCTTATTGCTTGAATATTCACAGATCATATTTACTCAAAAGTAGTATGATAGCAGGTTTACAAAAAGTCACTGTCACTTTTGGAGCTTGCCTGAGATATTTAACCGGTACCAAATATTTATAAACTTTCATTCACAAGTGGAAATGGTAAAACTATCAGGTGTGAAAGCCTACAGAACTTCCAGTAATACCTGACTTCTAACACTTTGAGTGTAATACCTGGAGAGTTAGGCATGCTTTTTAAACAGTCATGAATACAGTCAGCTGTCTAAAACTAGCAGTGGCACTCCTCTCCTGAAGAAGAAAAGAGAATTTGTTGTATGAAACACTGCTCTTCACTGGTACCAGCTGTGGCTTTGTGACAAATATTCTTCTTCTCTAGGTTCACATATCCTCAGGGGAAGACACTAACTCCATGAATACAGAAGAATTTTAAGTTAATTTTACCACCTCAGGCAAAAGAAATCCATAGGCTGGAGATAAAGGTAATGGACACCAAAGACAACATGACTGGAATTCTGCGGATATCTTATTAAATTTAGTCATAGGAGAACATTTTCTGAGAAAGGAAAAATCTGAACCTTTCAGGTTGAAAGAGACAAATAGAGAAAGGTTTGACCACTGTGGTCTGGTTGGGGCTAAGAGAGACACAGTGGCTATTCTTTCCTAAGAAAGGTCCAGAAAGAAGAGTCAGAGGATAATTGTATTAGAAAAGATAGCAGGATAGCAGCAGAGTGAATAACATGAAGAGAAGTACAGAGCTTTGCTTCATCTGTCAGAAAAATAGACTGTCAGGAGGAAGCCAGCTAGCACTCGGGGGTATGTCTGGGCAAGTACTGCTTAGGTGAGCAGGTTATGACTGTCCTGTGTTCGTTCAAAAACCATGGAAGTTAATTCTGAGAAAAACAGGAATTTTTACAGCTCTCATAGCTATTGCTGGAGCATCTCCAATCTACCATCTCAAATAACTGTCCCTGAATTGTTCATTATGTATTTATAACTTACTATTCATGAATAAAAGGGCTAGAACTCTTTTTTCCCCTTTATTTCACAGAGAAGCTTCAACCTAAAAATAAAGTAGTTACTTCATGGACTCTGGTTTTGAGAAAACCTGGAGGCAGCCAGCAGGAAAAGAAAGCCTAAAATAAAGCCCAAATATAAGTTTTACCAGGATAGCCACAGTCCTGATGTGTTGGTAAAGACTGTAGAAGGGAGCTTTAGTAAGAGTCCATCTCAAAGAAAAAAAGCACAAACAAAACAAAAAATCCACAAAATGAGCACACTGACATTGAGCATTCCATACATTTGAATTAAAGTGAAAGATCTTTAATTATACCATTTGGAATATGAGAGCTATTCATCATAGTGTAATTTTTTAAACACTTTATAAATAAAAGATACCAGTTTCTTAATTATCCGTCACGTGAGAAGCAGAAAACAGGGATAAAGATTACTTCATCACATAAGTATTTCAAAAGTTATTATTTTCCCATCTAAAACCCCCAAAAGGAAAGCCCCAAATTACATTTGCAATACTGATCTCCTTATTTACTCATGCTGAGCAGACTAATGGGCATTTCCAGGCCTTCTCAGACTGGGCAAAAGGTCACTATTAGCCACATTCTGGCACAAGGTACACAGAGTTTATCTCTTCCCCTTTCAACAGCCACGTTCCACTGGCTTTGTAACTTGGTTGAGAACACGTGCTGTGAATATACACTAGAGTACAGAACTGACAGGGCAGCCTCCGACTGCTCGGCCTGTTCCTACAGTTTCCGTTTTTATTTGACAATTTTTTAAATAGACGTGTTACTGAATGTTTAAAAATTGTTCATAGTCATAACAGAGAAGGAACAGGAAAAGCAACTTTTAAAATACTAATAAAAAAGGAACCATATCAAGCCTGCAAAACTGTTTTGAAGTAGTTGTTGCATAATTGCACTTAACATGCACACCATCTTCAATTTAAAAATTATGAAAAAGAAAAATAAATAAAAAGCTGTTGACTAACCTTTATGTCTGTGAGATCCATCCATGTCAGAAAACTCAATATGATTTTCATCAGCCCAATACAGTCTGTGGTTGACATAATCTATTGTAAGAGCCATAGGTCTAGATATCTGTGTTTCTATGACAACTGTTTGACTGGAGCCATCCATACCAACACGGCCAACGTGAGGATACTCACAGCAATCAATCCAGTATAAATATCTATAAACCAAAACACGACCACTATTTTGTTGACAGATGCAAAAATAGTAGCAATAAAAAAATCAACTAAGTAAATTAATCTCAAGAACAAATCAGTAATTATTCTATAATGTTTTCATCCAGATAGATTTTGTGATTTTTCTAGACCCATGTTTAAGCACATGTGCGAAACGAGAAGGATTTGAATAGAAGTGTCCTTACACTAGATATAATTTCATCAAATTCATTATGAACTAGTAAAAAGTACATTTAAATTGCTTAGTCTTGATACCTTAGCATGTGAAATACAGCCAGATTAAATTTTACAAAACTCATATCCTGCAAAAATGGCATCAGTACTAAACTTATCACTAATACTGTATTTCAGTTACTATTTTTTTATACATACTACAAACCCTCGTTGTGTCATTAACAGTAATATAATGCAAATTGTATTACTTCAAGAAGTACTAGTTCTAAAACATTAGAACTGTTTCTCACACAAAGGCTTAAAAATGGACAAATTGCTGAGAAAAAGCAATTTCTCTATGCTATTTAGCCACAATACAGATCATGTTTTTCATAAGGAAGAGAAAGTTCTATTATATGGCATATCGATGCATGTTGCTACTGTTGTATACACCATTACTTAGAACCACAGGACAGATCTTTCCAGCTGGGAAGCTGATATGCTTCTACTCTACAGGTTTTGGACAGGCTATAAAAAACCCAGATGCAGCTTATATTCTTAACAGCCACCTGGAATACTGTTTATGTGCAGGAGAAAATAGTAGACCTAAGAACAGATACAGGTATCCTACAAAATGCAGGTGCAATATGTTGGCACTTAGCCTGCTTCGCATAAACAGTAGAGAAAGGGAACTTCTCCCAGTGACTCCAACAGACAACTTTTTATTTCAAACATATCATTACTATCAAATGGCATCAGCAGTAGAGTTGATTTAGCGTTTCTTATTTGCAAAGAGAGAAAAAAAAAAAAGACAATACTATTCCAAACGGCTGGGCAGCAGGTGCACTTAACTGTGCTCTGTGTGTGTGTCTGGGTGCTGAAAACTTCTAAGGACTAATAATAAACTGGAGATTGTTCAGAAACCCGTAAGATGTATCAACATTTTGCAGGCATGATTTACTTGCTGTGTTGCTGCTATTGATACTGAATGTATAGTTCACTGATTTCCAGTTAGTTATCTTGCATTAATAAATCAACAGCCTTCTTGGATCCTGATTTGGTTCAAACTACATGAACAAAGCAGGTTTTCCCTACAATAGCCTGTTGTTGCAAAGTGCTCCTTTCAAAACACCAGGTAGTTTACAGAAGTAAAAAACATGGAGTTTGCTCGGAGAGGTGTGTTTGCACCTTTCTTTCTTCAAGGATCCAGAAGTCCATGCTGGCAAGTGGTGTGCCACAGTAAGAGAGAAACAGCAGACTGAAAGAGCAAGTAATGAGAACCCACTATCCACACTAGATGTACTTCAGGATTTTACTTCACAGAATCATAGAATGGTTTGGGTTTCAAGGGACCCTCAAGATCAGCTAGTTCCAACCCCTTCTCTTGGGCAGGGACACCTTCCACAAGATCAGGTTTTTCAAAGTCTCATCCAACCTCGCCTTGAATATCTCCGTGGTTGGGACAACCACATCTTCTCTGGGTAACTTATGCCAGTGCCTCACCATCCTCACAGTAAAGAATTTCTTCCTGGTATCTAATCTAAATCTCTCCTCTTTCATTTTAAAGCCATTCCCCCTTGTCCTATCACTACATGCCCTTGTAAAAAACCTCTCTCCAGATTTCCTCTAGGCAGCCTTTAAGTACGAGAAGGCTGCTCTATGGTGTCCCTTGAGCCTTCTCTCTTCCAGGGTCAACAGCTCCAGGGTTTCAACTGTCACATAACCAGGAAATACCTCATATTTTCATTCATCTTCTGTTTTAAGAATATAAAATCTTTCTTCTTCTATCAATTAAATTAGATGCTGGCATGAAATGGTTACATGGTTTATTTGAGTCTCTCTCTAATGCTGATGTGGTTTTACCCAAATAGAAATAACTAAAATGGCTCTGCTAGAAGAAAACCAACACAAACAAAACTCACCAACCACCACAAAAAAACCCCGAACCTCAGAACCAAACCCAAACGAAATAAATAAATAATAATAATAATAATTAAAAAAAACCTAACAGGAAAATGTTAAAAGAGCTTATATCTCTTGGACTGGACAAGATGACCTTCAGTGGTCTATTCCAACCTCAAACATTCTGTGATTCTGTGAAAATGTGAAAATCAAATATTAAATAAGTCCATTAATGGAAAGAGAATATATTTTCTTTCTTTTAAAACACATATTATTATTAGGTTAAATTAGTCATGCACAGCAATTTTATTGGGGAAATTACAATATTTTAAAATTATAATACAAATGTGGAAAAAATGGTTCCCATAGCTACCACACCAGTTAAGAAATCAAAAATGGCGGCGGTGCACAAAACTGCACTCAGAATAACCGCACAGACTTATATTAATAAATAAATAAATTATAAGTCATGTAATAATTAACAAAATTAGCAATTAAAAGTATCAGTTAAACTAATTAAACAAACTAACTAGGCATTTCTCACTTCTTGTCACTGTGGTTGCAATAGATTTGTCAAGCACATTGATCATTTAAAATTTCTGAAAACTAGAATTATAAATTAAGTCTCCTAAAAAAACCCCCTTGTATTCTAATAATTAATGTGTCCAGTTGTTAGATCTGTGTAAACCCCAAAACTTTAATCTTATAGACTAAAAACGGTAAAAACTATCTTCAAATTACAAGGGACAAAACATTTTGACTCTGATTATTATGAAAAATTATCAAAGTTTTCAAGTATGTGATAATTTAATGGCCTAAATTATTCTGGAAATCAGTAAACACAGAGAAGAGTACCAATAAGACAATTCACTTCAGCGAACAAACAAAGCAAGACGTAAGAATTGTCTTCCATGTAACATGAACTTTTTGATATTTACTAACACACTTATTAAAACAGATGAGGGTATTTTTTTAACTATCTGCTTTCCTCCTGCCAAAATAAAACATTTGCAGAGTAGTAAATAAAACAAAATGTGGGTTAGTACCTGCATTCATCTTTCTCTTACACCAATTTTATATCTAATGGTGAGACAGTAAGCATCAGTAATGCATTTTAGACTACTGACATCCAGTGTAGCTGAAAGTTAGACAATAAAAAACTAATTAGTACTTCCTATCTTCTAGTTTTAAATATAAAATTAGGATTAAATATGAATTAGTGCAAAATGGCTGCTTCATACCCAGCTTGAGGATCTAAGGACAGATCTCTAGGAAACTTCACTCTTTTGCTCACAAGGACAGTAGGGTACAAGCCATTGAGTTTAGACACCTCAATTATTCTCTTCTCAGTATCAGACCAATAGAGATTCTTTCCAATCCAATCAACAGCCAGTGCATTTGGAACAGCTGTATTGTGGACAACCTAAGAAAACAAAATTTACATAAATTATGGATCTAAATACTGGGAAAAGGAAAAACAATTCAAGACATTAATACCAGAATATTGAGAGGCTGGACAAATGATACAGCGACATACAACATGCAAAAAAAAAAAAAAAAAAGGTATTATTTCTTGTTAAACAATGATACTTCCAAAGTAATGACACTTCTTGTGTAACAGACAACGTGACGCTTTGCTTATAGTAAGGGAGAATGGAGAATACTGTGATGTAGTAAATACTAACTTTTGAACTTCCCTGCATTATGCTCTAACTTTCTATCTTTCATTTTATACCTAAAAAGAAAAAAAAAAGACTTTTTTATTTACTATTCTGTTTCTTTTTCAAAGAACCAAGTGGATATGAGGCTTCTCTCATCACAGCATGCTCTTGAACACGTTTATTAGCTTACCATTTCTCTCACCAGTCCACATCAGCAATACCTTTCATTTTAATATCACAGTACTGCCATGTCATCATGACAGATATACCATAAGGGCACTCAACTCAGGCAAACAGAAAAAAGATTACCTAGTTGGAAAGTAAATACTACACTCTTATTTCCAGCATTCATGTGGCAGAAGAAAGATGAACTTTCTAAGAATTAGTTAAGTTTCAAAAGGACCACAATATTAAGGAATGAACTATGATACAGAAGCAATTTAGTGACCTACTGGAAAGCTCGTGCTCTACTGACAAGGATGTGTTAATCTCAAGGTTTTTGATGACTCCCATAACTCTGAGACGTAAACACCTCTAGATAAATATGATTACAAATCTCATCATGATTGCATGACTCAGTCTTGCTTGGCTGGGAGTACTTCATCTTAAGTGTTGCATAAACATTTGAATATTCTAAATCATCAGAATCTAACTTCTAGGCTTAAAAATTCTATTCCTGATAAAAGTCTATTTTGACCTGTTCTATTCCCGATTAGGTCCTGCTTAGGTCTGTGTAACTAGAACTTAATTTAAAAAAACAAACAAACAAACAAAAAAACAACAACAATATAAATCAGAGAGAGCAATACTTGGAAATATTTGAGATTTCTTAAGTATTAATAATGGATTTGTTACTGTAGTATACATTCTAATTTATTGTTATCTTTACCACTAATAGCATGTGCAATAAAGTATAAACTTTACTGGTAAACCTGATTATGCACAACTGTGCTATTTCTAATTTCTAATTATATTTCTAATAATTTCTAAAATTATTTACTAATTTGGTAAAAATTTCAAATTTACCATTTAAAGATATTGAAAAGCCTTCAAGATAAAAAAGGATACTGTGAGATACTTTAAACCAATTTTATAGTTATGAATACGCAAAAGTACCCTTTCAGGTTATTACATTATTTATCACCTTATAAAATCTTCTAAAAAATACAGGCACGCACCAACTTCTTAATATAAATAAAACACTTTATTTTCTAATACTTCAGCACTACCAGCTTCACTGTTTTATAAATTTGTAATTACAGTAAACATTGCACTGTAACATAGGACGTTTCATGTAGAAATGGATAGCTCTGCAAACTTAGTGGTTTAGTTACATGATCTAAAAGCATCAACCAAAGTAATTAGTCTCTGATGGCTTTTCCTTTGAAGAGTCACTTCAAGATTATGCCAGTAACTGAGATCATTAGTGTGACATTTAACGTACACAATCCAGCTTACTACAGCATTTTCCAATAACAGATTTTAACTGAACACAATACTATACATGAAACACTGCTAATGTTTGAACACATTATATGAACACATTAAGCAGAAATATTGTTGCTTCTATGGTGTAAATGTCTCCTACATGATCAGATACAGAAGACAAATGAGATGCCATCAGGTTTACCAGAGCAAGAAATATAGGGCTGGTATGCAAAAAAGATGCTATTTTCTAAGAGGGAATTCCTAGGTAATATATCAAATATCATCATTTAAGCAGGTTTGCTGGGAAACTAATTATTTGTAACACTGATTATTAAATATGTGCTAGGGCAACCCATTACAATTTCAGAGAGATGTAAAGTTATTTGGCACCAAATAAAAGATTACTGACAAAATATCAGATGACTACAATATATATAATTCTTGATAAATTTTTGCACATATTTTTAGCTTTCAGAAGCTAAACCTGGAACAAGTTTTTCAGTGAAACAAATCAAATATTTGCATGAAAATTAAATGCACTTCCCCCCCCCATTTTTGCTTTGAATTTGGCATCTTATTTGAATAAAGTCTCCATCAACATAACACTAGTTCTGTAAATTGCAAAATATTAATGAAGAAAAAAGAAATACCCTCTATGCCTCCCAACCTAAATTTCTTCTAATGCTTGTTCATAAAAAAATAAATCAATATTATTACATCATTACAAAGCAATACCTGGCAATTACAACTTTTTGACTGGGAAAACCATTCAAGGATTTAATGGATTATGGATTCTGAACCTCACACTTGCCTCTCTCCTATTTTTTTAGGCTTTAGTTTTACCTCAGTGGAATCAGAGTGCCGTAAGTTTTGCTTGTCCACATGTTTTTAAAGTTCTGAGAACAATTACTTCCATATAAAGGATGTAAGCAAGGTTCACTGATGGCAGTCACTTTCAAACCTTAACCCTTAAAAAGACTGAAGTTGGTGCGCACTCAGTATGTGTCAGCTCATGTACTGAACTGCAAATGAAAAATAGAAATCTTTTCTCTCTCTGCAGAATTTGCTGGTGTACAATGAGAGTACAAAACTCCCAGGATATTTTTTTGCTTATTTGTTCCATGTTTAAGAAGGTCAGGCATAAGTGAATAAACAAAGAAGAATTCCTTACTGCTTCTCACAAGTTCAGAGAAAATGTTTTGTGATCTTATTCAACTACAAAAAAAAAACAACAAACCAGGCTGTGCAGAAATCGGAGCACAATTTTGCTCTGGATTATTCACAGCAAAGACACTGAGTTATTTTCATTATCAGCATAGTGGAGGTGAGACAAACTGAAGACCATGGAAAATTGTGTACGAAGATATAATACATATTTAGACAGCTTATACTTAATTATACCTCTTTTTTCTTTGGCATCTGGTAAACCACACTGAACTGCCAATTCACTCAACTGTCATGTCATAAGGAATATAGCTTATAAATACAGTCCTCTTAATCCTTATCTGTACTTCAAATAAGACGCAAAAGCAATCAAATTAAATTTTATCAGTACTTGCTAGCTTATGCTGTGTTTGTATGTATATACCAAAACCTTATAATCTGGGTTAAAAGCATGAAGGAGCATTTCCCCAAATTCTCAAAAAAAAATTCATTATAGTAGTGACATTATTAATCCCCATTTACCTTGATCTCACTTCCATTTAAACACATTCTGTTTATGCGACTACCATTTGGTCTGCTGGAATCAATCCAATAGATGAACTCTTCTCTATAGTCAAAGTCTATTGCAATCACATTGTTCAGCCCCTAAAACCAGAAAAAAAAAAAAAAAAAAAGACCATTTATTCAAATGTTTGAATACCAACTGTTGGATAGCATTCAGAACACAAGATACATTGCATGTAATATTCAAAATGCTTTATTTTACTGACTGCCTATATTTGAAGTACCTCTCCCGTTTTTCCATATGTTACCTGTAAATAATCAGAATAAGAAAAAATGTGTAACAGAAATACGGTGATGAAGAACTATCTCACTTCAAAAATGCAGATGACATGAAACTAAAGAAGCTTCTCCATTTTTCCTTCTTATTATTAAATTGAACTTTAGCAGTAAATGCTTTAACTTTTGCTGCATTACTGTTAATTACTACCTTTGGTATTACTTTGGCAAACTAGGTAATATTCATTTTATAACAAGAAACTTGGAAATTTATGAACTTCATCTAATGACAATATTTCATTATTAATATAAACTAATCAGGAATTCCAAACTGTGATGCTTAAAAAACCATTAATTTAGTCTTAAATTTTTAGATGCTATATAACTGGCTCTGTGTACATATATATGCGCATATACACACAGAGAGGTAGCATATATATAAAGTGTGAAAGTTAAGAGATCCAGGCATCTTGAAGTCTCCTTATGGCTCCAATTACTAAGCCAAATCACTGCATGGAAGAGCAGTGATCGTATTTGCGGTATTCCTACAGGTCAGAAAGAGCAGTCATATAATGATGGCTTTTCATCCCAAATGGCAGATAATAAAGGGATTGCATTCAGTCAATGGTTCTTACTTCCTTATCTGAGAAGAGGAAAGCCTTGCCCCACAATCTGCTTAACATTGATATGTAGTGAAATTTACACTTAATGTAAAAAGATGCGCGTATCAATGAAAGATGGAGCAACAGTGGTAAAAAGAAGGGATACAGTCTGCACTTCTTTTAAAACAGCAAACTTAGTTAATGAATACCCTTATCAACTCAATGACATCCTACTCATGCATGGATCAGAAACATCCCTTGTTAATGTAATTCACAGCTGTAGAGGGGACTGTAGAGTGCTGGACTAGCCAACTCTAAAATAAACAAGTAAAAACAACAATATTTAATTGTACAGAAAGTGATACACGGCTTATCTGCTGACAACTACAGTGTAATAATGTATATCTATCTTTTGATCAAAATGCAGAGGAAAATGAGTGATTAGGCTGCACAAATTATTATTAAAGAGAGGCTGAAACAATAGAGTGTGGAAGGACCACTCTCATTTTCAAAATTCACATAGGATCATAGAACGATTATGGCTGGAAAGGACTTTAAGATCATCCAATTCCAAACACCCTGCCATGGGCACGGATGCCTCGCACTAGACCAGGTTGCTCAAGGCTCTGTGCAACCTGGCCTTGAACATTGCCAGGTGCAGTGTTCAAGTTCTGAATGGAGCATTCACAACTTCCTTGGACAGCCTGTTCCAGTGCCTCAGCACTCTGGCAGTAAAGAACTTTTCTTCCTTATATCTAACCTAAATCTCTCCTGTTTAAGTTTGAACCCATTGCCCTTTGTCTTATCACTATAGTTCATGGTAAGAGTACATCTCTGGCATCCTTGCATACCACGTTTTAACAAAACCAGCTCCAGCTCTGTCAGTCAAAACTGTGCTCCAAAATACTTTTTCTGTCTCTTTTTCTATTGTTAGCATAAATACGCCTACAGATATACCCTAACTCCAAATTCTTAACAAAGGAGACAACATGGGAATGAACACAGAAGACTATAACAAATTTATAACATACTAGAAATCAAAGTCAGCAATTTGTGAAAAATTAGCTTTATATCTATATACAACACCATAGAAGTTTCTTAAGTATTGATACTTAAGAAAGAGAACTGACTGTCTGCAAGTCTTTCAAGTATTTTATTTTAGTTCAGTTTTGTTCCAATATTTATCAGGACATCAACTGTGGGTAAAATTATTTCTGTATATCTGCAATTGAGCTCTTTGTCCAGACATCTCCTCTTTGTGACCTACATGACACTTTCAAGTCCTCCTAGTATAATTGCCATTTCTCATGTAATCTCCTTGTTTTCAAACATCATCAGCTGCATTATTCTCTCATCTTAAACCTGTGGTTTTATTTCTGTTACAAATGGCATATGGTATCCCAGGCCACGATTTGTGCTGCCCTGGTGCCCCAATTAAAAAATGGAGGTAAAAATCCCAGCTAATGAGGAAGAAGATTCTAACTACCTACTCTGTGGAAACCCTAAGGATTTTGATAATTAGGGGTGAAGGAAATGGAAAGCAAACAACACACACGGAGCACAACTCAAACAGTTGTGCTGTTTATGTATATTTGGAAGAAAAAAAATCCCAAAAAACAAAAATAACCCGAAAAGGCTGGCACATAACAACTCAGCAATGCCTGAATGTTCATCTCTTTTCAACTGCTATACTCTGAGTTTATATGCACAACTGCTAGAATGGCAAAACACAGATTGAATACAGAGAGAAGGGTGGGTCTGCTCCTTTGCCAGAGCAGCTCTGTTATTTGCTTCATCTGTTCAACTTCTAAGAAAGAGCTGATCCATCATAACATTACAAGGACAAAAAGATGTCCTTATGATGAAGACAGTCCACCTGTTCTGCTGGTATAGCTTCCTCTTTTGCTTTCAAATCTGGATGCTTTCAAAAATGCCATATTTGTAGGATCAAAGGCCAGTAGGTTCTATAGCAGAGGTATTTATTAGACTCATGAATAAATATGATATGGAAAACGCAGATTCTCTTCCATGGCTGGAGCTACATGTCCTCTAACATACTGAAGAGGAGTCCATTAAATTCAAGACTAATGAAGCTCTGAGTCAGTCTTTCAGCACCAACCATAAAGAAAATTTATTTTTGCTCCTCTCTTTTCACAGGCTTCTACCAATAGATACACCAGCAAAAGAGGAGAGGCAGTGAGATGTAAAAATGAGAGGTAGTCAGAAGGATTTCAGAAGAACAAACAGACTTTACCGTAATGCTTGCTATGCTTAAATAAAGTCAATGTTTAATGCAAGATGGTTAATTTTGTAATTACTGTTTTGGAAACCTAAGCATCTCTATTGTGACATTAAGATGTGCAACTTACTGACACAAAAGTCACAAAACCCCTAACGATATTGCCTGGCAATAACTGATTTTTCTAGTATTTCTACAATTGATTAATTAATACTCAAGGAAATAGATGCTTTTATTAAACATATTTTGGAACTTTTATTTATGGTAAGTAACTACACTTAGGTGAAGCATAGAAGCAGAACAGAAACTGCTAAAATGACAGCTCTGTATTTACTGGATGACCTTGTAATTTTTGTAGGGTTTTTTCACATTGTTTTTCCTATCATAATAATTTAGAGTAATGATTACAAAAAACCCCAAACATGTAGCCAAAGATACAAATTCAAGTATTGCAATACTGTAAATCTTGTTATTGTCTGTCTAAAAAAAAAATATAGATTTGGATTATGACAGTAAGTAGCCCAAATAATACAAGGCCGAATAGGGGGTCTTCTGGCTTTTTTTTTTTTTTTTTTAACAGAAATATACAAATTGTACAAAACATATTGCGATAAAAGAGGATCACAAATAACGTAATTTTTTTAGTACATCAGAATGACTGATTAAACAACTGCCTGAGCTTTCACCACGTCAAATTCAGGTAAAATATTACAAAAACTCTGAAGATACTGCAGTTGTTCTATGGTGCATACAATGCCAATTATAGGATGATGTTTCTGTCAGTTGCACACTTCAGAAAAGAATAAAAGTATTGTGTTAAACTTAGAGCATGGTACTATGATTATACCTGTTTCAACAAAGTGTAGTTGGATCCATCAGTGCTAATTTTTCTGATTTCATGATGATCAGCCAGAATTAAGAAAGGTTCCTCATCTAAACCCCGGGAGAAAGAATACATTAGACTAGCTTTTACGTTAATTTATGGAAAATCAGGAATACAAAGCTGAAATACAGATGGTTTGAAAAATAAATGTTACATGCTCTGATCAATGTTATGGATGAAAAGAATATTTAAAACATTCAAATGTTCCAAGAAAGATCAATGATGCAGTATAAAAATGAACAAAGCAATCAATTAGTATATCTTTCAATGTAAATTGGGTGGTTTTTCGCCTTTGCAAGATGGGAACCATACTGTATTTTATCCTAACTTGATGTCAGAGATTGAATTTGAAATATATTTCATATCATGTGTTTTAATTTCAACATTTACTTTCAAATTTTCACTAAGGCTATTATTTGTTACGACTGGAAATCAAGCATGTTTTGACCATTATTTTATTTTTTTTTTTTAAGATTTCAATACCCTGAATGGTACAGACATAAAGAAACAACTATTTGGACAAACCTTGATTCTCCAATTCTGAACTGAAGCCAGATTCAGCTTTCTTTACCCCTGAATTTCTAGATTAAAAAAATATTTCTTTGGATTCTTATTCATGCCATCACTTACTTTGAAACAGCTCTGACACTGATATATGTAATAGTAAAAAGGATAAAAAATCTGTCTTTATTTGAGCTCTATTAACGGAGACCTCAGTTAAAATTAATTCAAAAAAATACCAATAATAATTTAAAATGTGTTAAAAGGTTTGTACCTACTGCTCATACATCCAGGAATGTAATATGTTGTCCAGCCTACTCTGCTGTTATACTGAATACATTGTACCACCTTGCTTGCATTTTATGTTCAACTCTTAAGGCATCCAGTTCTTAAAAGACCTGAGACATCACTCTCAGCACTGACTTAGTGTTTTGCAGAGGATGGCTGTAACATTCTGCTGTGTTGTAAGGAGTTCAAAGCAATTTATGCCAGAAATCAGCATTAGGCCAAAGACCCACATGTTGGCACCTCCTTGCAGTATAACCAGAGCATGGACTACTTTGTCATGGTTGTTTCTGAAGTCTACTATATCACAACTCCAATAAACTCTAGTATGATGTGTTCTAACTCCCCTTCACATTTGAGTGATCTACGGCTTCTAAACATACAAGTGGCTTACAAGGCATGACACAGGAGAAAAGCAAAAATCAGATACTATATTTCTGCCCTCTCCTGTGTTTCTTCTGGTCACTTGGGGAAGGACCTGAGACAGAAATATGAGGTGGACAGAGGTTCCAGTTTTGTCATTTAGAAAGAAAATATAAGGGGTTTTTATATTTAAAAAAAAAACACCAGACAACTTTGTGCAAGGCTAGAATAAGTAGGAGTCTTCTCAAGCCAAAGATTGCCTCTAATATGAAGGAAATCCAGCAGAACACAGATATGGGCTTTTTGTTACTTTCCTGTTGACATTTTGCTCTTCCTTTCACTGATCTAGCAAATCTCACTCCCTGAAGCACACAAAAATAACATCAGTGGTATAGACAGAGGGGTGAAGAAGTAACCAACATTCTTACGTATCTTGAACTTCACTGTGTATTATATGTAAGTCTAGAGGATTTAATATGCTATAGGAATAACAGATTTTGTAATTTCTATCATTTTTTCCTGTTTCTCCTTTTCATACCAGAAAGTTTGAAAGTACAGTCTCATTTCTAAAGTTGATGAAATAAAACAGCACAAGTATTTTAAACACTTATCATAAACATGCTATTATCATGGTACCCATTAAGTGATGTATTTTAACTTTCCTAATACTTCTTCCTAATAAAGTTACTAACTTAGACTTTCATAATACACCATAACTATCCATTACAAGTGATCTGAGCAGAATACGCACTAAAAATAGAACTTATTACTACATTCAGACATTGAATCACATTCCTATCGTTTACTGAAGTAGTGTGCTTCAAAGTAACTGTTTATCCTGCATAAAAGGGTTACACAGACCATGGGCTATAGTATTTCACAAATACCTGAAAGGGACTTGCAGCCATTTAGGTTATCAGGCTGTATTTCATACCCATCTGCACACAAGCATTTGTAGGTTCCATATGTATTGATGCATTGCTGGCTGCAGGGAAATCCAGATGAACATTCATCAATATCTACACATGTTTTGCCATCATCCTTCAGCACAAATCCAGGCCAGCATTTGCACTGGAAAAGAAAACCAAATACATACAATTTTAATTAATCATTGAGTCTATTTGTTAACTTACATACTTTCTTCTGAATATGCTACAATCATAAACTTTTTCATCTAGTCTCAGTTTTTCAAGTGTCAACTTAATTACTTTGCTGTTTACATTGTTTATAGGCGGACTAAGTAATTAAGAATTAAGAATTTGCATTATATTACACCACATTTTTTAATTATTCACCTTGTATCCAACAGGAAGATCCTGACAATCTTGAGAACAGCCGCTAACTTTCTTACTGAGGCATTCATTAATGTGGCAGCTTTTCTCATCAGATCCATCACTACAATCTTCTTTGTTATCACAAACATCACTTTGAGGAATACATTTACCATTTTTGCACATGAAAAAAGAACTGTTACATGACTGCTCTGGAAAACACAAAAGAGAACACAACTTGATGTGGTCTATTACTATTTGAAATAAATTTTCTCCTGGAACAGCTGCAATGTGTGCATGTGAGATGAACCAACTGTGTAAATTTCTTATTGATATTATTATAATATCATTTTACTTTGCAGTATCTTCAAAGTTTATCACTCTCCTAGAGAATGTGTGAATACGTCCAACTTATTACACCCTCCTGCACATTTGTTTTCATGTAACTGAGAATCCTCTACCTTATCTCTGCACAAAATATAATTCTACAGCTTACAAAACTTAAAAAGCACGGCTTCTGCCCCTGTGATGCTGAGGGGTTCAGTAACATGTCTGAGGATACATACATGTCTTTTTCCCTGTTTGATAAAACCTGAATATGTCATTTCAGCTACATTCAGGTTCTTCAAATTAGAATTAGAATCCTTAAATATAAGGCAGGCATGTTGCTTTTCCTCAAAGCAAATGAGTGTTTTCCATCAAAATTAGTATAAAGGACTGGGCTACTGTACTTTATCCTTCTTGTCATGAGATTTAGATAAACGTCTAAATCTTTCGTAACAGTAGGTCTTTCAAAAGCTACAGAATAGAGTCTTATATGCAGACCAGGATTCATTTACCTCTCAAAAACCATTCAGACTGCAGCAAACTTATTTATGTCATTAGAAAATACCAAAAAAAACAATCATGTTTGGCCAGTAATTCACTAATAAAAATAAACCAGTTTATCATTTATAGGAAGAACAACTTTATGTTCCCTTTTGTATGATCTCCTTCTGTGTGATGAGTTCATTAAATATAGAAAACATTCCCAGGACAAGCTAGAAACTCTGGCAATTATTACACTAATACCATCGTATTTTAGTACTAACAGAATTAATGCATTAAGGAACCAGCAGTCATCTTACGCCGCAGGAAATGGTGGCTTGACCTTTGTGAACTGAGGTTTGGGATGTTTAGGACTAACAGCACACTCTTCTTGCAATACATAAGGAATATCACCATGAAAGCACTGGAGAGTTAAGATACAAGGTTTTACATATGCCTGTCTATAGTTCTAAATCACAGTTTTTCAAAAAAATATTCAAAAAATTAAATACAAACCTGAACTCTTGCATTTTATGTTTATAGGTCCTTCATCAGAATGGTCTGGACAGTCAAAATCACCGTCACACTGCCACTGAGAATTCAAGAGGCACCTTCCATCAGCACAGGTGAACTCTCCAGGATGACAGTAACGATACCCTAGAAATACAGCAATCCATGATTTTATGCTTTGCTTCATACTTTCAACATGAAGTTTTGCACATACTAGGCAATATAAGTAAAACTATCTTTTGTTCCATAAAGGGAACATATATGCTTATACGTAAGTGTCTATCAGAGAGAAAAATCGTGTCTCCTCTGCAGCACAGCATAGTCATGAAGCAATACCCACATACGTAAAATGTGTTCATGATGCTCTCAATCATAAATACATTTTCTTTTAGGTGTAATTTAACTTTCTGCTATTATTAGCATATTCTAGAAATTACTACAGCAAACGTTTGCCAGTATTCTTTACTATATGCTTTCCCTTCAAAACATGCAGAACCTGAGTAATTTTAACCACGCTATACATGCATTTTCCAAGATAGTCACAAAATCGGTATGTACAAAATGCATACATTTTAAAAATTAAAGTGGATTTTTAATAGAAAATCATAATATATAATGGAGTACAGAAATCACAGACAGGCATTTGCTTCTTAGAACATAACTGGTTAGCCTAAAGTTAAAAAAAAAGCAGTAGAAAAATTTAGAAAAGACAGCACAAGTTTTTTTGGGGGGGGTTTAATTCAGTTTTGAAACATGGAAGTTGAAAAATTCCCATAGGGAAAATCACCTTCTATTTGTAAAATATTTACTTGTAAAACTCATTACACTAGACCAACTACTAAAAAACTTATGTTCCTGTTTGGGAAAGAAAAGTATAGCTTTTCCTGTATTCTATGTATATAAATCCTGCCTCAAAAAAAGTCTGCAGTCCTTTAGACAATTCTTGAAAGGAAACCTTGATTTAGTTTAAAACTCAAGATAGTATCTCTGGTAGCTCAGTATTCTGTCTCTCACAGCAGCAACGGGGGATGCAATTTATGGATAATGTATTTTGTTCTCATGTTCATCCTAGCTTGAATAATTGCCTTTTTGTTTGTTTGGGTTTTTTTTTGTTTACATGTAATTATTAAGATTTCATTTAAAAGATAGGATGATACAATTGAATCAAAACTTGTATCAAAGAAATTTTGAAGGATTAGAATGATTGTGAACTTTAAAAATCTGTTTAGCTACAAATTCTGATAAAAGTAAAAACTTGTTACTCTAATCACCAGTCCCAGTTTTATACTATATCTGAATAATATAATGATAATATACCTTTAATGATATAAACTGAAACAAACAAACAAACTAGATTTTAAAACTGATTCCCTTAATTCAGCTTTTAAGAATGCATTTCAAACCAAATCTCATCCCATTCAGTAAACCGGCTGCTGAAGGGTATCTTTTTTCTTTTTTTTGGGTATCAAGATGCAAAGGGCTAGCTCTAGAATCTCACAGAGTTATGATCAGTTTGCATAATTTGCAGTCAAATCAGAAATCACAAATTTAAAATCTGGGTGATTTTATTCTTGTTTAGTTTTACATCCTGACACCTTGAAAAGTGTATTTTGGAATTTGATTCCTACTCTTCACAAGCCGTATCCTTTCCCATAAAAGAATGTATAACGAGTTTACCATACTAGTCACACACTAAGATGCATATTTGATTATGAGCTAACAGAAAATTGCATTGGAGCCATGCAACATGTAACAAATGTTGCTGTAGATTTCAGTTTGCTCAGTGGAAATTAAACAGAGCCAGTGCCTGAAGGCAGATCTATACCACAATACCACAATTAGATCAGAGATTTGTACAACCTCTGATTCTTTTGCTGTTTCCCCTTTTTGTCTCTTTTCAGAAGTATGTCAAACTATCACTATTTATTTGTCAGTATTTTAAGGGACCATGCATGTATATGATGCTGCAGTAAACAAATGAAATATACCATCAAGAAATTATCAAAAAAACAGCCCCCAAAACCATCGATATAAAGTTTGTGACCGTTTCATTTAAATACTTATTTAAGAATTACAGCCTGCTTCCAAGCAAAATCTCATCAGAAAGGTTCTCCTACTCCCCCTACCACTTAACTGGATCACATTGTACTAAACAGAAGAACAAACCCATAATGAGTCACTTCCTGTAAAGGGTTCTGCTCATATAAACTATCACTAATAGAGGAAATAGTTTACAGTTTCACTATTCTGTGGATCCACACTCAGATCTTACTTTTGGCAAAAGGGCCTGGAGAACCAAATCTGTTAACATAGCAAAGTATAACAGCATGTGCCTTGAACCAGTGAGGATGGGCACCTCAAGTAGAGTTGCCTATATAAGCTCATGGACAGCCACAGCCTTCTGAGGATTAGCGGGCACACGTGCTAGGAACCCTGTATCCTAGGCTGGGGCAGCAGGTGCACTTAACTGTGCTCTGTGTGTGTGTCTGGGTGCTGAAAACTTCTAAGGACTAATAATAAACTGGAGATTGTTCAGAAACCCGTAAGATGTATCAACATTTTGCAGGCATGATTTACTTGCTGTGTTGCTGCTATTGATACTGAATGTATAGTTCACTGATTTCCAGTTAGTTATCTTGCATTAATAAATCAACAGCCTTCTTGGATCCTGATTTGGTTCAAACTACATGAACAAAGCAGGTTTTCCCTACAATAGCCTGTTGTTGCAAAGTGCTCCTTTCAAAACACCAGGTAGTTTACAGAAGTAAAAAACATGGAGTTTGCTCGGAGAGGTGTGTTTGCACCTTTCTTTCTTCAAGGATCCAGAAGTCCATGCTGGCAAGTGGTGTGCCACAGTAAGAGAGAAACAGCAGACTGAAAGAGCAAGTAATGAGAACCCACTATCCACACTAGATGTACTTCAGGATTTTACTTCACAGAATCATAGAATGGTTTGGGTTTCAAGGGACCCTCAAGATCAGCTAGTTCCAACCCCTTCTCTTGGGCAGGGACACCTTCCACAAGATCAGGTTTTTCAAAGTCTCATCCAACCTCGCCTTGAATATCTCCGTGGTTGGGACAACCACATCTTCTCTGGGTAACTTATGCCAGTGCCTCACCATCCTCACAGTAAAGAATTTCTTCCTGGTACCTAACCGAAATCTCTCCTCTTTCATTTTAAAGCCATTCCCCCTTGTCCTATCACTACATGCCCTTGTAAAAAGTCCCTCTCCAGATTTCTTGTATACCCCTTTAGGAGGAAAGTTGCTCTAAGGTCTCCCTAAGCCTTCTGTTCTTCTCCAGGCTCAGTAACTCATGCTCTTTCAGCCTGTACTCATAAGAGATCATCTTCATGGCCCTCCCCTGGACTTGCTCCAAAAGGCACACATCTTTCTATGCTGGGGGCCTCAGAGCTGAACGCAGTCCTGTGGAGTCTCACAAGAACAGAGCAGAGGGGGAGAATCACCTCCCTCGACCTGCTGGACATGCTCTTTTTGAGGAAGCCCAGTATATGGTTGGCTTTCTGGGCTGCAAGTGCACGCTTGCTCATGTTGAGCTTCTCATTAACCAACACCTTCTTCAACAACCCCAAATACTTCTCCTCAGGCCTGCTCTCAATCGGTTATGTACCCTGCCTGTATCTGTGCTTTGGATTGCCCCAAACCAGGTTCACATTAGGCCTCCTCTGTTCTTGTGGGTTTCACGCCCACTACTGGCTGAAGTGTTTTAACTGGCTTGGCTTCAGTGGTTTTTTGAGGTTTGCGGGGTATTTTTTCCGTAGCAGTTCACTTGACTTAACACTACTCATTATTAAACTCAACTATAAGTCACAACTACAGCAAATAATTTGTCACTGTAGCTCTAGCTCTGTGTTAATACATTGTTGTATTTGGTAATGCATAAATTAAAGTTGACTTTAAAACAAGTCTAAAAAGCAAAGAGCCTTCTTTTTCAGTAGCAGAAGGTCTGACAGTTTACAGTCTGAGATTTGTCGATTTACTCTACTTTTGTTATACTTGCCACATTCCAGAGATTCATCTGATCCATCTCCACAGTCATCATCATGGTCACATACAAACTGTTTGGGAATGCAGACTTTGTTATGGCACATGAAGGCATTCTCATCACAAGTGTTATTAGGAGCTAAGGAAAATACAGTAGATAAAGATAAATGAAATTGAGAAAAGTAAGATATACACTCATTTTCTCACAAAAAGCTAAAAAGAAAAGTAGTTAGTCTGACTGGATTCAGTGGAAATAAACGTAACTTTTGAGTCATACAAAGAGCACTACAGAATTGAATAGCAGACAATGCTACTCATCTCCACAAAGATAGCTAAAAAGTAAGATCTCATGTAATGCAAGACAGAGGCGTCAGAAGTTTATGCTGTCTATAAATAACCTAAGGTTTGCCTCCAAAGAAAATAACACTTGGGAATTACAGATGTCTTTACTATGTTCCTCTGCTCCTGAACAAAAGCTCTGTAAAATCCATAAATACTCAAAATATAATTCAGCCTAGAAATGGTAGGTGATAGAATATGCATTCAGTGGTGAGAACATATTTCAATATTTTTAACCTATACTATTTTTATATACATTAATAAAATAAACTCCCTAATGAAACTATTGCTAAACTCCAGACACTTTTAATAGGAACATATCTCAGAAGACTGGAAGTAATATCTTATAAGGCAAGAGATGTCAAGTTCCTAACAATTAGCCAGAGTAAACTGGAGACAGAACTGTGTCTCCCTTTTTGATGAACAACCCCCCTGACATGCAGCGGCATTTTCTTCAGGAAAAGCAATAAAACTGCATGGTCAATAATGAGCTAATTTTCATTAGTAACCATGTTGTATAATGTCTGTGTGATGGCATACATACCGATCTTCAGCTGATGTGCCCCAGTATATATTACCAAAATGGGAAGAAGTTAGGCTGATTAAAATATTGAAGAATTATGGTATGCATGCCCACATGTGGTCCATCAATCTTTACTAACAGTCTTGACAGTACAAGTGTATGATGCTACAAACACAAACAGCATCTGGCTATTGTAAAGTATCAAGAAAATAAATACTATAACTTTTTAACATGCATACCACAGCCTGCTGTTGACAGCTCATCACTTCCATTAGGACAGTCTCTTTCACCATCACAAAGCCAGTGTTGGGGAACACAGGCATGCGAGCCCAAGCAACTGAATGTATCTGCTGCACAGGTCACTGAACCTGAAAAAGCATTACATATGAGTCTCGAACAGGTTCTGATTTTTTTTTTTTTTTTTTTTTTAAGGTAATGGGCAATGCTTAAGGGCTTTTTATTTTAAAAGAAAACTGAAAGAAGATTTTGTTCTGCACAGTATGATAAACATACTGTCTGAGAATGTATGTTATAGTAAAAATTTGGCAATCTGCTATTTCTTCCATTCTTTTCATTTATTCAGTCAAATTTCTGCAAGGAAAATGTATTTACCATACTTCATGGAAACTATTCAGCTGTATAACTTTTCAAACTAATTTTGGCCTTTACATTTGACTGCATGTTTGAACCAACTGAAGGAAGGAACTAATCCTTTAAATCAAGTAACCCTCGCACCATTGTACTCTATGCCAGGGGGTGAGAGGTATCCAAAACCCGCATGATCAGCCCCTTGTAGAAGAGGACGATGGGTACCAAGTACAATAGTAGCTGGAGTAAAGAAAATATCTGACAGTTCTAATGCAACTAACTCACTGTACCGTTTGACTTTTTTTTTTAATAGGCTTTTCTGCAGATTAGAAAATTATGTCCTAGGATTAGTTTTACCCTGTTTGAAGTAAACTTTTGTGAAATCTGTCATTTAATGTATTCTCTTAGATAACCTACATATACTTCACTGAAAAAGAAACAGTGCATTTTCTCCCAATTTTAATTAGAAATTAATAAAATTGTAAAGCAAATTAAAAATTGATTTTTTGTGCTATTCATGCAAGAGAGACGAATTTTGCTTGCTTATGCTCATTTGCCATTTTTAGACACTTCTGAAGTTAAACTTTACATTAAGTACATACTGATTTTTTAGGACTGAAAAATCTGAAGTCATCTTCCTGAAATTCAGATCTGCCCCTGTTCCTAAGGAGAGATACAGCCTTAACTCTCCCCTCCTCATAACTGCTGTGGAGCTTTCCCTCTTTGAGAGATTACCTACGGTTTCATTGGTGGGCTTTCTTCTCATAAGAGAGCTTCAAAGTATTGCAAGACGAGATATCAAAAGCAGTAATTCTGAACAATCTTAGAAAAAATAAATTATTATGCTGTATTGACACTTTGCAATTTGGTGGTCTTGATTTTCCTCTCCCTTTTTCTATTTTCCGCTCTAAGTTTCCTATAAGGCTTTGGGCCTTAATATTTCTTAGGACTTCAGGTTGTTATAGAACAACCTGAACAACAGTCACAGATAACGTGCTTGTCTTCTCAATTCACACCTTCTTATTTTCCTAGGGGAGAGAGGCAGAGAAAAATCTTCCATTTCAAACAGATACTGCCTCCAATACCCCAGTCATCAGCATGACCTCAATACCATGAAAAAAAATGTATAAATGTATTATAGATGGATTTCAACTAGAAGTTAACCTGGTAATTAATTCATACTTTGCAATATTAGAACAGCGTAATTTCCACCTTCATGCTTTTCATTTGCTGGCATTTCTACATCTGTGTTTGATTAAGAAACTACTTTAACAAACCACAGTTCTGAACATAAGCTAAAGAGATTTCTTCTCTATCTACTCAACACTTCTAGTAAAGTTATGAACAATATTTTTATTGTGGTATCACATACGAAATATGGAATAAAATACTCTTTGTGGGATGGACTTTAAGTAAGAGGGTTTTTGAAAAGAAAAAATACTTAAAAGTGAAAAGTTGTCATTTTACAAGGAAAATCCTAAAATACAATATAAATCAGGATGGAAACAATGTTGAAACTATCATGAAATTGACAGTACGACTTGACACAATGTGATTTTCTTATGAAATGAATTCATTGACACTTTTCCAGTCAGCTGAGCCCCAGAATGAAAGTAAAATTTTAAATTCCTTATGCAATTTGAAGGTTTGGGGCATTTGAAATGAATGGTATGCCATAATATGCTTATGGCTGTATGTATGAAAATTTAAAGGGAATAAGAGAAAGAACTGGGGAAAAGAAGTAACTTTAGAGCCTTTAAGCACATACCACTGAAATACAAAACTCAAACAGTGATACAGGGGTTTTACCTCAAGGATGGGAGCTGGACAAAAGTTTGGTTCTTTTGCCTGTGCTGATGTGCTATTCCTACCTTCACTGACAGACTACACACAAATCATATAGTCCCCATAAAAAAGTATCTTTAAAGTATGCGCTCTTTAGAGACGCTGTACTTTCCATAACCTTTTTGGATCACTTGGTCTCTTTCAGAATGTATGATCTGACAATACAGAACTAAAATTCTTCTACTTACCACAAATTGCGTCACTTTCATCTAAACCATCTCCACAGTCATCCTCGCCATCACAAGTCCATTGCTTGGAGATGCATTTGTTTGCAGAGCAAGCAAACTGATTCCATGAACAAGGCGAATCTAGGAATGACACCAGCCACTACATTTGTTAGCGTCACAAAAGTACTGCATTCCTGTATTTTCTAGCATAGTTTAGGAATCTCCACACTGTTCCTACCTGTCCTCCCAATTTTAGTGTATTAAAACACTCAAACACAGTATAATCCTATTTAGGATTTTACCAGTTTGTCTAAGAGTTTGCATTCACATTTATAAAAATAAATAAGTAAATATTAAAACATTCAAAACACATTCACCTATTTATAAACATTTTGCTAATGGGATGGAGATATTTTAAAAGCATAAGTCAGGTTTGTGTATTTCACATGGATACTGTAACTATAGTGGCTTATTGTGGCTGCTTTATTTTGGTATTAGGCCCAAATTTTCAAACACAGCCTTCCTCTTGGTATTGCAGCATTTAACTCCATCTTTAAAAGATGTTATTTTCTCTCACAAGAAAAATTACTGTGTGCTTGCATCTCTCCCATAAAAACTGGCTACTGGGTTTTACAATACTGCACGTAAGTATGCAGATGTTATTAAACCTGGAAACATAAACACTGAGTTACACTTGCATCATATACTGCATAGAACATACACTTTTGTATACATGGAAAATAATGGCATGCTTCTGCATTTCAAAAACAGTCTGCACAACTGCTCTAAATAAATGCTATTATTATGACCTGTTCTGAAAACTTCAAATTGTCCACTTCTCCAAGATTTTCT
Organism: Psittacus erithacus; assembly: GCA_009867235.2. Classification (NCBI taxonomy): domain Eukaryota; kingdom Metazoa; phylum Chordata; class Aves; order Psittaciformes; family Psittacidae; genus Psittacus; species Psittacus erithacus. The sequence goes on from WYDI02002333.1 coordinate 46,684, forward strand.
TTGAGAATAAAATTTATTTATTTTTAACTGATGATAACAAATTTAAATATTAAAAATAAAAAGAATTTTAGTTAATGCAATCTGAATTTATGAGTGTTGTAACAACTACCTCAAAATGGGTAAGAGCAATAAGTAGGCAAAAAGTAATTGACTAAACCCCCTACCCTTTCTCCCACAAAAACTGGCTAATAGGTTGCATAGAAATATTTATGCGTAATAGAACTTGGAAACATGCCAAGTTACAATTGATGAATGTCGTCAACAGAAAACCTTCTGATTTTCATAGTGCACAGTCACTAATTTTGAAGTTAAGATATATATACACAATGTAATTGCAAACTAAACATGTAAGCATGTTAGTAGAAAACTGGGTCATGAATAGATTACCGTGAAACTTTCAGTCATGTTAAGTAGTAAAGCATGAAAAAAAAAAAGGAATAGACAAGTTTAGGATTTTATTTTCAGCTTTTATTTAAATAGGCAATAGGAAGACTTGATACTGCTTTTTGCTGTTCTGATAAAATTTAATTATAGTAATATTCCATTCAGTTAATCCATACAAATTTAAAAGACTAGGTCTCCCTATGAGCAAAACTGCAAAACCAACCTGCACTGCCCCTCAGCTGGGTGGAGTTCAAGAACCTTGAAATTCCCTTGACCCTTAATATAGTTCACAGAGTTTATGCTGCATTTTATTCACATCGCTTTTGTTATTTTAACCGTATCTGTATGGCCTCTGATGCAAAGAAATATCTATTTTTATGTCATAAAGGTATATTTTGGTTACTTCCTGTTGAGGTCAAGATACTGATACAAACTAATTATATCTACATAACTGTCTAATGAGGAGTTACGAAGAATTAGTGAAATTGTTAAATATTAAAACAATAGAAAAGTCTGCATACAAACAAATCTTTAGGAGGAAAAAAAAAAAAGAACTTTTATTCTGGCATGAGATAGGGTTTAAGATATTCGCAGCATGAAGCATTACAGAGTTGAAGTATTTAAGCCTGCTTTATATAGCTCTATATTCAGTCTCTGAGATATAAACACACACTTCTTTCTGTTCTCAAAGTGCATTACTAATTACAGAAACACAAATAAGATAAAATGCTCACCACAGTGCAATTCATCTACTCCATCCTCACAGTCTTTCTGCCCATCACAAAGCCAGGTGGTCAGAATACATCTTCCACTAGGACAACCAAAATAATTTTCTTCACATGTGGGTTTGTTTTGAACTGTGATAAAAAAAAGAATGTAATGTAAAACGGTCTCTACTAGTATGATTAGGAGCCTAATACATTTCTGCTAAATTGCTGAATACTAATGGACAACAAAGTGTTTGTGTCTAAAGATGAAAAAAACCCCAAACCTATTCATATTATTTGTATTCATACAAATTAGAAAATAGTGATAGCTAAGTAGTTTAGGGAGCTATGAGAGTTCATTTATTTAGATAAGAATCAGAGCACAGCTTCAAACTAAATTAAAAGGACCTATAGAGAAAAGTAGTTCAGTTTACACGTTTTGAGCTCAGGTAGATCAACACTGTTGGTTTACACCAGCTTAAGAAATTGTCTTTCTGGTCTATCTGCCATCATCTACAGGACAAAGTAATTGTGGTAGCATTTTTGTCACATTCACTGTGATGAGCTACAGCTCTGATGTACGTACTGACTAACTGAAGCCATATCACTGATGCTGGAGACAGACATGTAGGCTTCATCACAAATATAAAAGAAGTTCTTCCTTGCCTTTTTACTTTGCAAAGCATGAAAGTCATTTAAGATTGTACTTCTATGAATGCTTAGAAAACAGATGTGAGGAAAATAAATATACCATATATTAGTTTCATAACAGAAGCATAAATATTAGTCTAATGAGTGACACAGGTTATTTTCAAAACCTTTAGCAAAGCATTTGCCTGGGAATACCCAGACAATATACTCCATAAAGTACCACTGGAGATCATTGAAGCTCCCTGCCAAGGTTTCCATTATTCCCTTAATGCACAGGGCTATTGACACTGGTTTTTTTCCCCTCTCTCCCTTTCTTTCTTAAAAAGAAAGTTATCATATTAATGGCTTTTAGAGCTCTATGAACAGAAAAAAAAGAAATAAAGAAAGAAGTGGAATATCTTATGATGACTGGGTAGATATTCAACGTTGTCTAAGTATAGCCACCATTAAATAAGTATTTTGTCCTATTTTTCTGTAAGAACAATGGCACTGAACAAAGACTGTTAATGGGAATTATATTCACAGTAGAAACACAACTCCAAAACTTATTGTGCCAAAGTTGGTCAGTTTTGAATGAAATGGCAAAGGAAATTACAGGTAGGTTGAATGGGAACCGTATTGCTTCAAAGTAAAGGGAGGAATGATCCAGGCAATTAGTCACACATTAAAACGATGGAACATTTTGGCACACATTTGTAAGACAGAGGAAAGTAATATAAATAAATGAATGATGGAATAAAATGCAACATTAATTTATTTATGCAACATCAGCTTACTGAAGCTATAGCACACTGCCCTCAAGAAACCCTATAGGTTTGGGGTTTTTCTGGTCTATAGACAAGGGAAATACAGTAAATCTAAGCTATTCTGAGCTCAATGAAACATTATATACAGCTAATTCAAAAGAATTAATAGATGATTTGGAGAATATGGAGATTAGAATGGGAATCATAGTTTAATATGCATCTGCCCTACAGGACAGATGGAAGTTCTCAGTATCAGGTTCATTGACGTTAAAGCTGAAGTCCTAGGTTCCCTCTGAATCCTGGTAATATTTTCACCAATAAAGTTGCCACAAAATATATGAGAATAGTAATAGAAGGTCCTAGTGACACAATGGGATTATCACACAATAAAAACAGGATACTAAATGGGAATAATCATAGAATCATAGAATGGCTAGGGTTGGAATCAGATGATGCTAGTTACTTCGCGAAAATTGGATGGTATTCAAAAATATAAAATGGAAAGTTTTATTTTACAAATTAGTAGCATTTATTAATTAGCAAATACTTATTTTTAGAAATACTAATCTTTAGAAGAAAGAGAGGTACTGGTCACAGGAGGACACTTAGAAACTAGCATGAGTCAATTTAGTGTGAGGCATCCCTGCCCATGTCAGGGGGGTTGGAACAAGACACTAGACTACATTGGCACTAGATGATCTAAGGTTCTTTCCAACCCTAACTATTCTATCATAATTATGAAAAAAACATAAAAAATTAAAATGCATGTGCGCTGACAGAAAGCAAAAATAAGGCTTCATCTGCTATACTGGGTACTCATCAGGATATTCAAGAGAGATGCACATTGACATGATTAAGATGACACAGACTGATAGCCCTATATTGAAAGCCCTATATTAAAATGCCTTGGCTTATTTGCCACTGTAAGTAAAGATTATGCATATGATTACTGAAGGACTACAAGGTCCTCCTAAGCCTAAGAACAGGTATAATCCAGGAGAAGTGTAGACTAGAAATTAATGAATGAGGTTCTGGAAGATAATAGTAACAGGAATATTACGAACAAAAAATAATACTGATTTATTTTATAAATTTTTCTTTAAAAGTTCAAGGTGCAGTAGAGGAGGTACAGGCTTGATGTCCCCAGACTTTCTTTATTAGTGCACTGTCTTCAGTTTGATGAGAATTTACTAGGATGGGCCTAATCCTACAGATGTATATCAAGAAACCTGCGTTCATTAAATTATTCTCACTCTAAATACAATTTCTTGTTTATTTATTTATAGGTATGTTTACATATTGCACTCAACATTCTCAAATGAGAGGTTCTGGATAATAAAGGAGCAATCCTATGCCATCCTTCACTGCTTAATATGAAATATAACATAAATCACCTTAGTGCTGGGACTGGGACTCAAGGGTATCACAATTGCTTTGTCCTGGCTGAAGACCAGAACAAGTACAAAAGCAATAACCCTGGACTCTACCCTGGCAGCCTATCCCAAGTACCTCAACAAATTAAAAGAGAAAGTAAAAAAGTAAGCAAGAAAGCTACTAAAGCAGTAGCTAATAAAAGTTTCTGAGTGACTATGCTGATGCTTGATGAGCTTGATAGTGTAATGACTAATGTTTTATTTAAATAAAAATGATTAATGACAGACCTAACCTGCATGAAACAGAAAGTTTGACATATCTTGCTTCAGAGAAATGCAGTAGCAATTTGTACTAATTTGCATAATCTAATGAAATGCAAAAAAAAGAATGGTGAAAAAACCCCTGCATTCAGCATTATACTGATCTCTGTATCAAGTAAAACAGTATTAACTTAGTAAATATTCTGCACCAGATTATAATAAAGAACCAGGAATACAGCAATATATTAAAAAAAAAAAAAGGTAAATTTATTTTTCTTTTTTTTTTTTTTTTTTAACAATTACCTGGGCATTTTAGTTCATCTGTATAATCTCCACAGTCATTAGATCCATCACATATCCATTCTGGCAGTATACAAAGTGATGTTGAATTACAGCTAATAAATCCTGAAGATTTTATTCCAAGTTTATAGAAGTAAGCACAGCTTGTATTATCTGGAAAGAGAAGTAAATTACTTTATCACATGTAATACAGATTGAGAGTGTCATAGTTTGGTTTTCAGGTTTAATTCGAGTTTGTGCAAAGCATGATGCTGCTGGTACCCAACTAGTAATGACTGAATTAACTGCTCTATAACAACGAATAATCATGCACCAGATGCTCTGATGAAACTCAAACACAAACTTACTACAGTTCTTTTCATCTGAAGCATCTGCACAATCAATGATCTGGTTGCACCGTGCCGATTTTCCAATGCAAACCCCATCTGCACAACGGAATTCTGTTGAAGCACACGTTGAATCTGCAACATATGGTTAGAAAAGATGCAAATTTGTGTATTAAACAGACTCTTCAGATGCATAGTATCTGTACTATTTTGCATGAGGAATTCAGACCACACTGTACCTGCCATAGCTAAAAAATCAGTAGCAATATAAGGTTTAATAAACTTGAAAGCAAGTTTCTGATTTTTCTATTTGGTTTTTTTCTTTTTTTTTTTTTTTTCACCTAAATATCTCTTTTCTGATATTTCAACTCAATTTGAGATAGTCATCATGTTAGGAAGGAAGAAGTACTTTCAGGACCATCTATGAATCAGATCTCTTTCATGTAACATCAGGTTGAAGTTTTTGCCTGTATGCTTTTCTCTCTACTCATATTAAGCTAAATGATTAAAACCCATGAGGTGCTTTCAAAAAACTGCTAGTTATTACAGCTACATAGGTTTTAGCTACATATTGTGGAATACTTTCCCCTCCAATCCTTCTGAACTGTGACTAAGGGTTTGTGTTGTCTGCTAGCTAGTTTTTATCATTGGCTGATGAACAGATACGCTCATGTTTTAAGACATAAAAAGCAAAAACAATTCTGATATAAAAAGAAGAACAATTCTAGTAAGTTTTGCAAAGGACACAGATGTTGTCACATATCTGAGAAGCAAAGAAATAGAACACTGGTTACTTTAAAGAAACAGTGCAGCAGACGGAAAAGAAATCACCCATCTTTCAACTCTTCTGTCTGTAGTAAAGATATTCTTCTCATTTATTACTTCATAAAACAAGAAGTAACTGTATTTCCATAGCCAAATCCACTCTCTTTCTGGAAGACTGCAGGTGTAACCCAAAATCAATCTTCCTATCATTCCCAACTTATGCTTTTCTAAACATATTAGTGTGCACCTGCTTGTTTCTGAATTCTAACAAAATAAATCCCTGTAATATCAATAAAGTTCTACGCATTTTCTAGCTACTTCCATTTACACAGTAAGTATTTACAGAACAATATTCTGAAATCACTTTGGAAGTAACTGTCATTTACCTTTACAGTCAAATTCATCAGAATTGTCACCACAATCATTTACACCATCACATACTTTGTTACTTGAAACACAGCGACGATTAGAACATGGCTTGAAACCCTTCTGACAGCCTCTATTTTCTGTTAAGTACAAGCACATAATTTCATTTAGATACTTGACCTCTAATAAAAATAGCCTTACATTACAAGCAGGCAAACATTCCAGAAAAACATTTTATATGAAAATGCATTTGAAGATACAGGAAAAAAAAAGATATTGTTCACTTACTGTCCAGCAGAATTGGAAGTGATAAACAGGTAAAGAATAATAAATAAAAGCACAAAAAATTACAAAAAAAAAATAAAAAGAGAAGCCTAATTCTCAGTTTTCATCATCTTGTGGTATAAAAAGTCCATGTGCTTTAAATACATTTGTTTTGACACACTTTTGTCAGGCATGTGACAATGTTTGAATACAGCACCAGCAATGCTATCATATGCAATGAAACATAGCGGATTTGCCCAAATTAGGAATAAATGGAGAGTAAACTAACAAAATATTAGCAGAAAAGTTTCTGAGTTTCTGGATTTCTGAATACCAACACTGCAAGCTATCTGCTTAAGCAGGGACACTATTGAAGAATGTTGAATGTTACAAATATAGATATGCCGAAAATTTACGGAAGATTTACTAAACCCCTAACCATTGTAGAAATGATGCCACAATAATGAATAAATCATGTTCACTGAATTAGTTAATAATGAGTCCACCATCCTGTACTTTATCAGATTCAGAAAAAGAGGTACTGTATAAGACCTAGTGCATGACAGAACCGCAGCTCTTTCTACTTTTGGGGGTTTGGAACTAGATGACCTTTAATGTTCCTTCCAATCCAAACCCTTCTATGATTCTATGAAAATGTACACTGTCACTCTACAAATTAGTATCAAGCACTTCATAAACTTATGCGGCAAATCCACAGAAAACCAAATGTTGGATCTCACGTATTTCTTCCGTATTGTAAAATAAAGCATAAAAAAAGTTACAGTAGCTCAGTCAACCTCTGACTACTGACACGTAAGACAGCTTCTCTAGAATGACAAAAAAGAGTACTGTGAGATTCCTCATCACCTACAACCTTCTTATTTGTTCCTAGGTGTCTTGCTCTCTATTCCTTCAACCTACTCCCTCCTAACAAAATAAAAGAAACCATATGAAACCTTAATCCTTTTTCCATTGACTGTGAATGAAATAAATGACTAAAATTAGAGACAAAGAGGCTTAATCCACATAAAAAAATAACTGATTGAACTTTTTGCTGGTGTGGTTTTGTGTGTGGGTTTTTTTGATGTGTTTGGATTTTTTTTAATCACTTCTTATGTCTAAGAAATATGCATACATAAATACAAATACATCAACACACCCTTAGTAAGAAAACCTTAGAAGAAATTCACAGACCTAAGTCATTTACTTTTCAATGTTTTGAAGCTGTCACTTGCAATTCAAGGGCCACCCCCCCCCCCACCCGGTTAACAAGCAATGTTTTGTATTATCCAGATTCTTATTTCCTGGTCTGGCTTTTTTTTCAGATTCAAACAAACAAATCTCCTTAGTTTCCTACATGTAGATGATCTGATGAAATGTTAGTTAGTTTTGTATGACACAATCAAAGCTATTAGTACAAAGAAGTCTGACATAGGACACAGGTCATAGTATCAGCTGCTATGCTGCTATGCTCAAATTGGTGGTGTTCTTTTTTTTTTTTTTTTTTTTTAGGGGAAAAACCCCAAAATAAACAAAACCAAGAAGAAAGCTGCTTCTTCTTCCACTACCAACCTCCTATTAAAATGGCAGAGGTGACCTCCAGGAATTAAAGCAGATATATTCATAAAACTACAGAGGTGTCAGATATAAACATATTGTGTGGGTTTGAAATGATATGAAATTGCTCATATGGGAAACAGAAGAGATAGGAAAATTATTAGGAAAATTATTTGAACAGTAGTGTTTCAGACCTTGAGCCAGGCAAACTCAGTTGGACACAAAAAACCCTGGAAGTGATTCAGTGATTGGGAATAAAGAAACCCCAAACCAGATGAGGATAGGAGTCCTTCTGAAAATTACGAAAATAATGAGAAGACAAACTTGTGTCAAACTTGTTGCAAGATGCAAACTGACTGGTATGAACTATAATGATACTATAAACTTAAACAGAAAATTGGTTGGAAGGATTACTCAGGCATTTTTTGTATTTTATAATACTTCTATTTTAGTGCTTTTTATTCCCAGAGAAAATTTCTTTAAATACAGAAAAATTATTTGAAGATGCTAATATAAAATTGAAAATACTCTCATTTTCATCCTTGAAAAAGCAGCTATCTGCGTTTTTCCTCATTTTTGGTTTTAGAAACAGAAATATGAGGATATTTTAGATGCTTTTTACTCAATGTAAATCATCTAGCACATGAAGTCTGCAAGAAAACTATGTTCAGATATAAGTAAATCTAGCCATATAACATGAAGGGTTTTCTTAACGTGTGAGTTGGCATTTTCTTCTTGTGAATCTTGGTGAGCAGTTGGCATGAATAAGTAGGTAAGTCACAGAGTAACTAATGTAAGCAAGTGTAACAAAATAAGAAGGTGAAACATCTGGAAATACTTACCACAGTAGAAAAATTTCTCATCAGACTTGTCCTTACAATGAGCAATGCCATCACAAGTCAACTGATAATCAATGCATTCACCATTTCCACATTCAAACTCTGAATAAATGTTGCATGTAGAATTTTTAGCTAAAAATAAAACACATTAAAATGTAATTTTTAGTAGCTTTTACACTTAGTGAAAACAAGAAAAAATGTTGGCTACATTTAAAACATCTCCTACAAAGTTTCTGATAACCTAAGTACAAAAAAATACCCCACCATGGCATCAGAACTTAAAAGCTTCTACACAGTGGCGGTCTGCAAGACTGTTACACTTCTCTGTAAATTTACTGATATTATATATGATGGAGGATAGATATGCAAGTAGAAAACTGCTTTCAGAAATTTTATGTTGAAGTGAATTCCAAACCAGGATAAGAGAGAGCCTGTAAAAGAATACATAGCCAAATATCCATGAAGGAACAAGTAGTAAAGCAACTTGAAGGCAGTGATTCTGATAAGATGATGACTTTCGTAGAACCGTAGAATGGTTTGGGTTTGAAGGGACATTCTAGATCATATATTTACAACCCCCTTGCCATCAGCAAGGACAGCTTCCACTAGACCAAGCTGCTCAAAGCCCCGTCCCACCCAGCCTTGAGCACTTCTAGGGATGGGGCAGTGTCATGGGTTCAGCAGTAGCAGTCATTTTTTCTCCTTCTTAGTGGCTGGTGCAGCGCTGTGTTTCTAACTTTCAGCCTGAGAACAGTACTGATAATACCGATGTTTGTAGCTACTGCTTAGACTAAGCTTAAACCACGACAGGCAGCCACAGTTTCTCTGGGCAGCCTGTGCCAGCGTCTCACCAGCCTCACAGTGAAGAATTCCTTCCATCTAATCTAAATCTACTCTCTTTCAGTTTAAAGACATTACTCCTTGTCCTGTCTCTACCTGCCCTTGTAAAAAATCCCCTCCAGCTTTCTTGTAAGCCCCTTTAGGCGCTGGATGGCTGCTCAAAGGTATCTCTGCAGCTTTCTCCAGGCTGAATGAATGACTTTGTAGCTACTGCACTCAGCTACCTTCTGCCCACACATGCTTCTCCACAGCTCCAGCTTCTAGGCAACTGTCTCTAAACAGGTGTCTAAAAATAGTCTCTTCAACATAGCACATCCAAAAGGAAGAACCAAACACCATTACCTGGCACCTAATTTGAACTCTCGACTTTGCTCTGTGGCACTGTGCAGCTACTCAGTATGTGCACAGGTACTGGCATTACTGTAGTACATCCAATGTTGAAGATACAGCCTAACGCCCAATGAAGAAAACCTGCTGTTCCTACTTTACTTATTTCTTTATAAGTAAAAAAAAAAAAAAAATTGCATTGGTATTTTTTATGTTCTCTCCTTCTCAGGGTGAATGTTTTACCTATTATTTTAGAAGAGAATAAGATGTATATTTAAAATTTTAACTTCTGCTTTTTCTTGCATATGGATTTTCTTTTAGTTCAGTTAGAAACTAGAAAAGTATTACAAAACTGACACGTAATAGTAGGCACATTTGTTTCATGTGTACGGTTCTAAACAAAATATCAAACTTGAGAGAAAGGACAAATACATACAACAACTCAGGAAAAGAACAGGGAAATGATACCTAATAATTATGCAATTTTTCTTGTTTCCATTATAATTACTTCAGCACAAATTCAGGAAGAACCAATGTTCACTATATGCAACAAGCCAATATAAACTGAAAACACTTCTCAATTTGATAAAGTAAAATATAAAAGTGCTGAAGGTATAGATTCTGGACAAGGTGAGGTCTGATCTTGTATATGATTTATACAGCCCTTTAAATTTTAATCTAGTTTATCACAGCAATTAGTTTTCTCTCTTTCCCCCCATTTTTTAAGCATTTTAAGAACGTACATCTTAAGAAAAGTCATTCTCAATTACTGGTTTAGTTTATCTAGTTCAGCATCTTAGATTGCAATCTTTAGAATAAGGGGGGGGGGGGGAAGTATGCATAGTATAATCTTTCCTCAGTTAAAGTCTAACTGGAAACCATTGTAGGATTGCTTCAAATCCCAACTTTCAAGGTAAAAAAACTGGCGAGATAAAGCTCTTTAATTAAGGTTCAACTTCAGTCACTCATCTGATACAGCCCTAACCAGATTCAATGAATGCACATAGATACGTTTATCTATCTCAGTAGCAATTATGATAGATATGCAAACATTGTAACTGTTACTAAGAAAGCAGTATCCTACTACCATAATAGCAGTTATGTTTTCCATCTTGGTTGTTTTTTTCAAACTCTTTTGGGATGCCAGCAGCCATCTTTCTCTCCCACCTCCAAAAAACCAGGACATTGCATTCATGCAACAATTTTAAATCATTACATGAAATTGACAAAGTCCATTACGTTTAATGAAGGTAAAATGTGGATCAGTGAAAGATATGTCTTTTTACTACTCTGGATATTAAGAATTCCAACTCTTCTTTGTATTTTCTCCAATTCTAATTAATTTAGGGAACTGAAATTTCCATGATGCAAATACCTGAACCAAGCACTGAAAAACTTTTAACTTGCTACAATTTGATCACTTCTTTATCATCAAATGAGGCTTCTGCCCTCCTGTAAGGCAGTAGAAACACCTAAACATTAGGCTCTTGCCACCATAGCAATGAAGGAAAACTTCCTTGCCAGATTCAGAGAAGTTGGCAGCAGCTACTTTAAGTCTTTAGCAATCCCTGTACCTTATCATACTAAATCTCACAGGTAAAGAGATGGGAGAATGCCAGCTGATCCCACATGATCAAGTGCAAATTGATAGGCAATGGAAGTTATGGAAATTATCTAGCTCCATCTGAATGATCAAAATCAATAAAACTTAGCAATTTGGGAGGTGAAATAAGGTGATTGTATAATTCCATCTGCAGGAAGCAGAAACATTTAGCTGTAGATGAAAATATCTTTTTGTGATGTTGTGAAGTCTTAATTATCTTTAAACCATTAACAATCAGATTTCTGTCCATAGAAGCTCAATTGATCACTGGATTCTGTGACTAGACTAAAAGTCTGCTACTCTGAAAGTGCTATAGTTTAAATTGAAATCTTTATCACTGCAAATAATTTTTAAAATTCATTGTGTCTCTAGTACACAACAAGACAAAGCAGCTGTTCAGTAACAGCCGCAAATGTAATACAGGTTAGTTATACATTACTTTACTACTGCATCTTGACTTTAAATCAGCTGTACATTCCCTGGTCTGAAGGATAAGGGTTTTAACCCTCATACTTCCATACATTCAATTACAGAACGAGGTCTTCCACTGAAATCTCAGGGGCCTTATAATGCACTATGTAAATACTTAACAAATAACAACATGTATGTGTGAGCCAAAGGTAAAGTTGGAGGGAGAGCTATGAAGTGCGTGAAAGCATAGAATAGAACCTTGGCAATTCACATATTTGTTTAGGACATGTTGGTAGCCTCTGTATGATTACACTGATTATGCACATGAATATGATATATATGCATATATGATATGATATATGATATGCATTATGAATATGCATAATTAATGTATGCATCTGTTTTCACTTAATATCAATATTTTAGGAAACTGAGTAAAAGGCAAAGCTATGGATCAAAATAAATATGGCAAAGAAATTTTAGGATTAAAATCTCGTACACAATAACCAAGCAATTAGCCTGGTATGGTATGAAGCTAATTAAAAGCTAATTACAGGCTCCTCAGAGCTGTGTAGCTGAGCTGCCAAGTCTAAGAATCAGATTCTGAAGTTCTGGGGTCCAGTCCTAAGGATACCTGCAGCCAATTTAAAATCATGCCAGTACTTAAGGTGCATTTCTGCCCTTTACCTCATTGCAGTCTTCTCTTCTTTTCTCACTAGTTCTCTGTAACTGGCTCTACTGATCTTAGAATCATAGAATAGTTAGGATTGGAAAGGACCTTAAGATCGTCTAGTTCCAACACCCCTGCCATGGGCAGGGACACCTCACACTAAACCATGCCACCCAAGGCTCTGTCCAACCTGGCCTTGAACACCACCAGGGATAGAACATTCACAATTTCCCTGGGCAAAATCTTGCAGCGTCAAGTTGAAAAAGCTTTGCTCACTGATCCAACCAAAACTGGGTCTGAAGCCCCCAGAAATCTAATTCCCAGTCAAAAAAGTCAGTAAAGTCATCTTTCAGTTACACAACAGTTACCGCCGATAAAAGGCACATGATGGGAGGAAGAATAAGACAGAAGCACATTTCTTGCTCTTCTTCAACTGATCATTAAACAGTATGTTGTCCTCTTATGAAAATACTGATATGAAAATATTATTGACTCAGATATATCAGGAAAGCCTAATAACATTCTAGCATGAAAAATATCAGTGGCATGACCAAAATAAAATCTGTTAGCAAAAAAGCAGGCTAGCAAAATAACCAGCATGTTAATGAAGAACTACATCTCTTCGTATCCCACATCAACACAGTTCTGCATACACACACCAGAGTTTTAAAAGCAACTTTGTATTGGTAGAAGAGAAGCCACTTGTTAGGCTGTGCAGAAGCAACAGACTGCCACAGAAGAATCTGAAGAAGGTAACCTGTCTACAGTTCCTGCTAAATCATATCCAAAACTTAAACGTAATTTTTGTTAAATAGTAATAGTGTCACTCCACTGTAATGATAATAAAATTGATTCAGAGAAAGCAGGTGGATCAAAGCTATGCAAATGAAGCAGCAAAACAGGCATACTTGGCAAATAAATACTGAAGTTGAAAACTTGATCCAAGAGTTTGGATTTCTGCCCCACAGAGTTAAAGGTCCAATTAACCCCTGGAATTTGGAAGAGGTCTCTAACTTTGACAGAAGAGCTATAACACAGTGACATTAACCAAGACCACGTGTTTCCTTCCCCCTCAGCTTTTGCTTCATTACAAATCCAGCCAGCTACACTTATTGAGGGGAGAAGCACAGTCATATTCCACGTTATGAATGTGGGTTATGCGTGGGGAAACTGCGCAAAGCTTTCCAGTGAATTGACTCCTGCTAAGACACAGCATTAGCAAAGTGACAGAGACTTCTTCCAAACTATTAGAAAAGCTGGAAGAGTGCAGAGTGTGTACATATATTGAACCCTTTCAAATTACTAGCACATGCTTCATGTTCATAAACTTCAGTTCTACACAGACAGTGTGACCTAAGGAAGCTGAAATGGATGACCATGTATTCTTATTTTCAGAAGAAGCCTGGGAAGATGCGAGAACTTGAAACACTGTAATACAGAACATTCTCCAACAACACCAGTCTCCAGGAGTCTGCCAACTTAAAATGATGCATTTCTCAATTACTAATTCACAATTCTACATGATTAAATGTAACAGCTGGTGAAAAAGTTAAAATACTTTCACATGTCTCAGGACAAGAAATGAAAATAACTGTACTCAACAGAAACAAACTGCAAATAGGAAATGTTGAGCAGAACACAACTACCCAAACTAGAATTTAAGGAGATTATTAACATATTTACCCTCAAATAAGCATTTATAATAAGTAGATATGTATGAATGTATTTTTACTCCCAAAGTAAATTTAAGTATTAATGCTTTTTACCCCCAAAAGCCTTGTAAGACATAAAACAGTAAAAAGCCTTGTACATGCTGAATTGCCAGATCAATTTTTACACTACAGAGATCAAAAAAAATAACGGCTTGGACCAACTGTTTTTGCTTATGATAGTCAACTGCATCACACCATAGAAAAACATTACGTCAGCTAGTACTACTTACTCACACATCTGTTATCATCTACCAGTATTCTATCCCCTCTACATGAGCAGTTTACTCGTCCATCAGGAGCCAGAAGGCATAAATCATGACAACCTCCATTCATTAGTGCACAAGGAGATAACTCACCTGAAAAACAAATGATAAAAGATGAAGTCTGTTTTATTAAATTTTCTTCAGTGGCCAATGTCTTTGAGAAAACAAAGATCGACATAGTTCAGATTCATGGGCAACTGATTCAAGTTTTATCAGACAGATGAAAATGCTTCAGATACTAGCATACTAAAGATAAACAATGGGGTTACTTTAATCTAATAGTTTAAAACCCCCAAAACATTCAAAACTGCTGATATTTGGCAGGAAATGATTTGATTCCTATCAAATGACAGCAATGTCCACAGCAGAAAATGGTCACTCAATAATATTTACTTGGGGAAGAGGTTACAGCCAATCTTTTGGTAACAGTTCCTACAACAAAAAGAATTTATGAAACACCATGAAATGTGTTAACTTGGCTAAAATAAGTAAAATTCTTGAAACAAATTATACTGGAATTAACACAATCACTTTGTAACTTACAACTATTAGTATCCTTGGCAACAGCAATAATGCCCACTGGCTGATGTGGGATATCAGAACGAAGAACTTTTGTATCTCCTCCTGTATATTTACTGGAACGGAGAATAGCTCTCCTCACTCCATCTGACCAGAAGATAAAATCATCATGTACAGCCAGGCTGAGAAAAGTCCCTGGTCCAGATTTGACAATTACCTAAAATACATAAGTACAGAAGAGAAACATGAGAAGGAATGTTGTTGCTGAATAAGAAGTTTTAAAAGTGCAAACTGACTCATATAGCATCATAGTTCTAGACAAAACAGTTCTAGACAAAAGTTCTGTACTTACAGCACCTGAAAAAGTGAAATAGGTTCACTTAAAGTGCGTCAAAAGGATGCTACAGGAGTTCAAATATCAGAAATACAGGCAGCTGCCTCTTAATTAAAAAAAAAAACCAAACACAGTTTATCTAAATGTGCCTGTAAATATACCCACTCAACACACTACCTGCTGTGGTGGTTTATGCCCAGTTGGCAACACAGAACCACGCAGCCACTCGCTCACTCACTCCACTTCTTCCTCCCCTGCTCCCAGAGGGATGGGGAGGAGAATCAAAAGAATGTAACTCCCATGGGTTGAGATAAGAACAGTCCAGTAA